>VDFB02316273.1:0-46954 GCA_007258455.2 Sequoia sempervirens
CTAGTTTTTTTTTATTTAGCATATTGTACATAATGGTTGGATTCTTAAATGTAATTTTTTTGGTAAGACAAAAATAGTGTCCATGTATGGAATCAAAAGTTGAATATTTTATATATTTAGATTACTCTCAAAAACTTGTGTTTTAAAAAATACATTATTTTGAGTCCATATGTTAAGGTTATGGCTTTCACAAACTTGTCAATAAAGCCATTCAAATACCTTATAAATAGGAAAAATGTACAAGATGTGTTTTAACCCATAAAAATAATGATTAAATTATTCTAGTAGATAATAAAAGTGGTACAATAATTCTTTGCAACAATAGACAAAAAAGCATATCGAAGTGTTATTGATATTGATAGCAATGATAATGTTTCTTTCTAGAATAATGTAAATGAGGGACCCAGTATAGTGGGTGTTACTTTTGAGAAATTTTAAAAGTATTTAAAGTAAGTTTTCTTATGAATTTTATTTAAAAATTTAAGCCCTAAAATTTATAATAGCTAGTGGTCTTCTAAATTTCAATTAATGTTAAATAATAAAGTTTAATTTTTCTAAGGAGGCATGTCTTGTGATACCTTAAAATTGTAATGATACATTCATCTTTCATATACAACTATAATTATAATTTGAAAAACAAAATTATACTATATAGTGATCAATCAATGACTATATATTGATTAATCAAAGTTATATTATTAAAATTCATTACTTTGACAAGGTTGGGATAAAAAAAAATCATGTCTAGCAGTAGAAAAATTCTATATATTTGAGTAGAAGCCTACAATAATTTTCTCTATTTCATATCTATATTTTCTTTGATATTTTGTTCTCTATTATTCATTATAAATCAAGACATTGTGAAGTGCATCTTCTTACCTATTAATATCTAACTTAAAATAAATATTGATTTGTAAATGAAGAGATTAAAAAATATAAATATATAATTTTTTCGTAGATTAATTGGTAGGGATTTAAATACTTCATATGACTAACATTCTTGGTAAGAAAAACCACATCCCAAACACACTTCCTCAAAATCTACAAATAAAATATAGAGAATACTATTAATTCAAAAAATGATCTTTATTAATCCCGCGACATCTCTTTTTGTTTCATGAGACCCCCTTCTCCGTAAGACTAGAAAATAAGGTAAAATGTTAATAAACATGTATATATAACTACTACAAATATCTTAGTTATATTTATTTTAAAATTATATTAAAAATATCAAATTTGAATTGTTTTATTATATCATGCATTTTTTTTTTGAGGAGCAACTTAAGTATTAAAATCAATGATTGAAAATCTCTAGCAATAATATATGATGGTGAAAAGAAATTTCATCATTGAGCACTACTATTGATGGGTGTTTTTGCATGCTTTTTTAACACAGGCATTGCGTAGGTTCACTACCTCTCTTGAAAGGAGACTTCCAACAAAAAGTTTCCATTTGTTGTACCCTCAACACACACGCCCCATTCAAAATGGGGACCCTCTTGTCTTTTTCCTTGCTAGGACGTTTTATCACTGCCTCATTTTCCATGCCCTGTTTTGGTGTCCTGGATGGTCAATGTACCTCCAAAGTCTCATCTTAAGTTGACCATGTTTCATCCCCTCCATTTTGTTAAGTTCTAGTTCCCTGTAGAGTCTCCTTAGAAGTTTACTTCTGCCAGTGGCCTTGGGGCCTAGAAAGCCCACCTTGCTAGGTTTCCTTCTTGTGTTCATAATCCGAAATGGTAGAAGGCTTCAGCCTTCCTGAGCCCCAAGACCTAGCTGCTTCTTTGCCACCCCATTTAACTTGTGCTAAAATTGGACTACTTTTGTCCCTGTCAGGCCCTGATCTCCAGACTTTCATCCTTGAAACTATGTGATGACTTCACCATTTGCAATGGCCAACCTACGCTGACACTCCATCCTTTGGGCCCTAAGATATCTTTTTCTAGAGGTTTTTGAAATGAACTTTGAAACAACCATCTGATGGCGACCTTTTGCCTCCTAGGTTCCAACCCTCCATTTTCTGTGAGGAACAACTAACATCGAACTTCAACATCTTTTCCCTCGTCGAGCTCCATCCATTGAGGTTCAGCTGGTTAAAAGGGGAAAAATAGGTCCATATTTCTGACCTCAGTGGTCCACCTTCCTAATTGACAAGAAACTTAACAAAAAAATCTGATGGCCAAGCTCAATGTCTGGTCCGACGTACCGAGTCACTCCCACAAAATTTATGTTCCACATTCGCTATTTTCAAATGATAATTAATGAATGACTTCCCACCCCTTGAGACCCGAATGCTTCAAAGTTTAAGGTTCACATTAACTGCATTTTAGCCTCCTGGGTCACCAACCCTAAAATTCTAACTTGGGATTTCGTTCCTTCCTAGCTGTTCCAAATGGTGAAGCCGTGACAACTTTCCAACCTTATATCTCTGGGTGCCCCAAAAGTGACACAAATGATCTCTAATTCAGAAACCAATCTCAACCCACGTGCCAAAATTTGGCCTTCTCCTACATTGGCACTTCAAACCATCCAAATTTGAAGTTGGGAGAAATCACCCAAATCGCACTACCCTGTCTGCCCTTCAAAACAACATTCCTGCTAGGGAAGTTCAACCCTCTGGGCCCGGGTTGTTAAAAATACCTCCAGTAAATTACTAATGACATCTTGAAGTAAATGTTGGATTTTATGGATGATATATCACCTAATTAGATGTCATTTATAGGATTTTGACTGATGTTCATGCTTTCGTAATTGGTTGTGCTCATTATGCCTTTGTTTGCAAGATATATGGAATCAGGGGCAGGACCCTCAAGGGCAGTTGTAAAAAAATACAAAGGGAAAAAGGTAGGAAAGGCTCCTCATGGAAAGGAGGACAAAGACTAGATGAAGTACCAGTTCTAGGGAGAGCCTCTACATTCAAAAATTATCAAAGATTGGAAAGAAATTATAGACACCAATATCGGCCACGTCAATATTGATGAATTCAAGCAAAGGGTCAAAGTCCATCCTAAGACCGAAAATGAAAGAATGATTAAGAAAAGTGGAATTTCTAAAGCTGTAGGCTTCCCTCCATCCCTCATAGCCCCCGAATTGGTCATGGCTTGTCGACAAGCATATCAACCACGTACACGAATTTTTTTTGACAAAGATGGAAATATCCTTGTTGACATGTTAGGTGAGGTGAATACGAAGAATTTTCACATCCCCACCTTTGGGGAGATGGAGATTCCCACCATAGTAGAATGTAAGGCAACTTGGGATGAGGACCTGATGGGCTACAAGAAGCTTATAAACCAATACTAGCTCGAAGAGAAGAGACACAATACTGTAAAGGTTCCTCAAGAGCTCTTTTGTAGCAACTTCCATGAGGATTATCATGACTTGGTCACCATGTTGAGTAGGGTGATGGGCCTCCCCACTATTGTATAATTTTAGGAATAGATGGTGTATTTCATTGAGCAGATCCTCCGTGGGATGAGGATGTCACCACAAAAGCCTCATTCTATTGGGGAGGCATTATAAGCGATTGCTTCCATGAGAAGTTCATGAATGTAAAGAAGACCTCCATGTTCTACATGACCTCCTATCTTGTATAATCACTTGTCAAGCAGATGTAGTACAGTGGATTGTTTGTGGCACCTGATGAGGAACTAAGACATGTGTTAAAGGTTTATCACAAATATCCCCAACTCTAGTTCAGGAACTTTAAGAAAGAGTATTGTAGGGTGAATGATGCCTTCATAGGCCACATCATTAGATTGCTTGGAGGGGATTTTGAAAGGAAGGTCTCTCATAGTGCTTGGTTATTCTTGAAGCAATATGCCTTCCTATTCATTTAGTAGCCCAAGTTTACATACGTTCATGCCCAAGGTTTCACAGAGAAGCCAAATAAGCTGCCCCGGTACCCCAATGATTGAATGATACTGTTAGAGCTTTCTTGATAGTTGTAGCATGCGCATTTAGCTCTCAATGGAAAGCACTTGGTAGGGATGCCTTATCCCTTAGCCTTTAGCTGGGGAATGTACAAATTGTAAACTTCCTAGTGTGTTGGAAATTCTGAGAAGGAATTGGAAGAATATCACTTTTTCCTACACATTGCTCACCCATGGATGGACCCATAAGGGCATGTAAGGAAGGAATTAGGACCATGGTACACCCATTTGCATCACGTCGAAGACTTATGGACAGATTGCCAGGATGACAAGGAGGTGCATGCAAGGCATTACATGCAGATGACTGCATACTTCGTAAGAAGAGTACAATTATTTCCTATACTTGATCAAGTTGAGGAAGATGAAAGCACTATCATGGACTCCAGGTACACTACAGTTGCTAACTTACCACTACCAACAATAGATTGGGATGAGCAAGAGGTTGATGACCTCGATATTATAACCAAGCCAATTGTGGCTCATACTGAAGAATGGGTTAATGGAAAAGTAGCCCAACTAAAGTAACAAGGGGTTTTCCTAACATATGAGGGGCTCAAGAGTGAGCCTAGTGCTATAGAAGATGTTTTTGCTACAACTTCAATAGGAGGGGCATCCAAATCTCCTCTACTCACAAGATCATAGAAGAGGAAAGGGATTGAAGTAGAGTAGTCACTAGATCCAAAGGTTTATTTAAGAAAGGATTCACAAGGCTCACCCTCGATGAGGCACAAACGGATGGGAAGCATTGTAGGATAGCCAATAATTCAAGAGGATCCCCTTCACGAGGGTGAGGGAAAGAAATCAAATCAACCAACATCTCCTCTAGTTCTTCTTGTTTCCACTACTCTTCCATCTATTTCCTAGGCCATGGTTGCCACATTCCCACCTGCGGTGGACATCTTGGTCCATCTCGCCTCCTCTCCCCCAGCTGGGCCCGTAATAGTAGTTTACTCCTCCTCTAGCACAACTTCTCTTCTTTCCTCTGCCTCCATGTCTCCCACTACATTGCTTCTATTGGCAGTAGTGACAATACCAATGCCCGCACTCACATTGCTAGAGGCTTTCTCGTAGCACATGCAGAATGTCCCCTCTGATATTTCTTAGATATTTTTGGATCTCGCCATCCAAGTTGCCTTAGCAAAAGTCCTTTCCAGTGCTTCACCCTCACAACCTCCGACAAGACCACCAGCACTGGAGGCCACAATGCTAATTTCTAAAGAATGGGCGAAGAGGGAGATGGAAGGTTGAAAAATAGTGGAGGAGGAAGTCGATGAGTACCATGAATACCTAGAGTATGAACACTAGAAAATTGATAGGGTGGTTCATGAAGAAGAAGAAACAAGGTCTTTCAAAAGTGGAGAGGAAGAGGAGGATGCATGTGGTAAAACTACAATTGTACAGACCTTTGATGATGATTTCAAGGAGGAAATGGCCCAACAGTTGAGGGACAATGAAGAAGAGGTAGAAAGGTCACCTCCCAAAGAAGAAGGGAAAGGAGATGACAAGGAAGTAGAAAATATAGAACTCACTATAGGGGAATTGCAAGGGGATGTATCACCTCCTCATAAAGAAGAAAATATAGAAAAGGACAAGCCTGAGTGTGAGGCTCAAGCTGAGAAGGGCCTCAAAATTGGATAGCCCAATGAGCATGTGCACAGGGATGAACAAGCTGAAGAAAGGAAAGGGAAGGAAATTGAGAAAGAAGAAAGTCCCCAGAAGTGATTGCCTACTAAGCCTCCCATCAAGCGCCTTTTGTTCATCCAAGACTCCAATGAGGAAGAAGGAGAAAACACTAAAATGGAAGAAATGGCTCATGTAGGTAAAGAAATAGAAATCCAAACAAAGGAGGGGGAGGGTGATCGTGAATCACCTAAGGGAAAATCTTCTATGCTCGAATGGTTGGAGAGGAAAATTGAAAATAAAACTCTTGCCCCAAGGATCCAAGAGAAAGATTGGAGGCTATCTTAGCCTGAGCTCAGATCACAACCAGGAAAGAGAAAAAGCCCAAATTAAGATCCAAGGTAACAATGAATGCTTCTAGATCCTGAACTGTGCAAGTAGCCACACTAGTGGTGGGAAAAGGAGTAAGCTATAATATCTCCACCATTGATTTGGGGATAGCTACCAGAGAACAAAATGTGGAACACGTTGAGTAGTTTGTTACCACAGTAGTGCATTTAATACTATAGGATAAAGTTTCAAAAGATGAGCTTAAAGCATAGGTAGCTGATCTGACAACTTACATCTAGTAATGGTCCTCAACTAAAGAATTCCTACCATGTCCACAACTCCACTACAATTACTATCTAAAGAACAAATCAATAAGTTGGAAAAGAGAAAGAATCTAGATAGAACTACAGAAAGCTAGTTCCAACAAGTTCTATACGTCAGAAATATGGACATCGGTCGAGCTATCTAGATAGCTAACATGTTCTTGGACTTACAACAATCTCTTGAGATCACAAGAAAGCTCAGTTCTGACTTCCCAGTGAGATATGAGGCCACCTATCCAAAGATAGAGGCTATTCTCAAGCTACCAAGCACAACATGGGAAAAGGATCTCATGTTCAAAATGAATGATCACTGACTGATGGATGTATGGAAATGAGACTTTGAGAACAAAAAAGAAAGATTGGAGCATAAAGTAGATCTGTATATTGAGTGGGTCAGAGAGATTAGGGTGGATTGTGTCTGATACTTGAAGCTAATGACAAGCTATGAAATGTCTATCATACAAATGGATCCAGATAAAGTAAGGCCCCATTTCTAGAAAAAGATGGAAGATGGGATGTCAGATGAAATCACCAAAGACTTCATGAATTTTGTAGCCTGAGCCTTTGCCCAGTTATACTTGTTCTAGGACCACACTCCTAAGTATGAGGAGGATTGGGAGAATCTTGCTGAGCAATCCAAAGAATGGAGCTATCAAGTGTTGCGGTCTGAAATCATAGAGGTCCACAAACTCCAACTGGTAATCTTGAAGTTCATGGAGTATGTAGCTTTGAAGAAGCAAGAAGCCAACCCCATTGTTATTGAAGAGCTTCTAAAGGAATAGCTACAACAAAAAGAGTAATCAACAAAAAAACAAGATGCTACAGTGTTGTCACTAGAGGACGAA
Source organism: Sequoia sempervirens (assembly GCA_007258455.2). Classification (NCBI taxonomy): domain Eukaryota; kingdom Viridiplantae; phylum Streptophyta; class Pinopsida; order Cupressales; family Cupressaceae; genus Sequoia; species Sequoia sempervirens. The sequence goes on from VDFB02316273.1 coordinate 7,051, forward strand.
ATAGGGATAAAGACAAAGTTCTATTTTTAAATTGTAATATATTGGGGGTAGGTAGAACCCTAGTTTTTAGTGAATCTTGGCCACACAATAAGATTAAATCTCAAGTTTCCATTGATTCTACTTTTTGGACACTATAAATAGGGGATATCCTTTCATTTTCAAGAGAGAGTTGAGTTGTTGTAAAGACATGTTGCAAAAATTTCTAATGAAAATACATTGACTTGGTGCATTTTCTGAGTTCTTCACATGTTTCATGATTCAATCTCCCATTGTTAGATGCTTTATTTAGATTTACATTGTTGTTCTAGTTAGATTTAAACTACTTGAACAGATTTTGGTAATGTTGTTCTATGATTGTAGAAATTTCTGTTGTGTTGATGCCTTCCAGTCCATACTTTTTGATATTCACTATTGGTAAATGGTCTTGTAAAGTTAGTCTAGGTTGAAACTTGAAGCTTCTTTTTAAACTTTTATCTTTATTCATGCATGTATGTGGTGGATGAATGATAAAATATCTGTAGACCTTTGAAGATAGCACAAATTTCATGATATTGTAGGTTTCTTGGTTAAGTGGAATCCTATTTGAAGGAAGTTGTTCATAGTAGAACCTCCATTATCACTATTCATCATTAGTTGCAGATCCAAGAACCTTCCCTCTTCCCTAGTCTTTTTTCATTTTTTTTAGAAACATCTTGTGCTAAGGTTCATTGCACATTGTAAAGCCAAAACTTAAGGAAAACATTGAAGTTGAGATTGTTGTTTGAACCTACAACAAAGTGATCCTTAACTCCCACCTCAGAAAATTTAGATTTTAGGATCCACCTCACATCCAACTATGTAATTTTTCCCTGTGATTACCAGCAAAATCACATCAAACATCAACTGACGAGTTCCATGTAAGTCATGACTTGACACTTGAGAGACGTTGGGGTGATTTTTAGAAACTTTTTGTTGGAAGTCTCCTTTCAAGAGAGGCAGTGTACCTACGCACTGCCTGTGTTGAGAAAGTGTGCAAAAGCACCCATCAACAACTACCTCTAATATTTTTCTTCAAGATATGTTCCTAAAAATAAAATTTTAAATACAAGGAACATGGACAAATCTATATTATTTTAATGTTCTTTCTAGTATATATAATCAAGGATAGAACATGATACATTATTTTATTATTTTATGTCACATTAAGTAACCTCAACTTTTAAATTATAGCTTCCAATTGTGTAACATAGGAGTATGTGTGCATGATTTGTAAAAGAGTGTTTCTTTTATTTCTTATATAAGAAAATTCATCAAAAAAATTTAAAAATGTAGAATTATCACATGATATACTTTATATAAATTACTAAATATAGTTTTAAAATTTTATTTTATTATAAAATTTGTATTTATATAAAATATTATATATTTAACATATATAGTTTATTTAATTTTTTTTAATTTATAAATCACATCTATATTAGAATTGTATTGACTCTTATATATCAAAATGGATATAATATGTCGTAAGATATAAATATATATAGTATATGTAATTTTTAATATCATATTTTATTGATTAAGTTATAAGAAATTTAATAGTTTTGTATTTGTATGGGTTGAGAGTGAGATGGGTAGAGAGAGAGAGACTCAACTAAGAGAGTAAAAAGAGAATGAGAGAAGTGTATAGAGAGATGGGGATAAGCAAGAGAGAAAGATGAAGACATGTGGGAGTTGATGGAGGTATATAGAGGGAATTAGAGAGAGGGAGGGATGTGTGGGAAGAGAGAGGAGATGTGTGTGAGAGGCAAGAAAAATGTGTGTGAGTGAGAAAAATAAAAATAAATATAAAAGGATAGATGTAGTTAAAGAAAAGAGTGCTAGAATAATTAGTTATATCATAGATTAGATTGTATGTGGCCATGTAACTAGCAGGTGTATATAGTTAACTAATTGTAACTATTTCACTCAACTACCTCCATTCAATCTCCTTCCTCTATTCCATATAAAGTAGATGTATTCCTTGAATAAAATACAATGAAGTTTTATGTGTTTTTATCAACATATGGTATCAGGGCCCTTGCAAGTCTTATACCTATGTGATCAGAATGAGGCAACCTAGTATGTGTAACCTATGACTAGTGATAAAAGGAGGAGCATAAACTATTTTTGTGCCTATTCGGGTGGCAAGTTATTCAAGGTTGGGCATGCCATGAAATTTTGTAGTTGTAGATCATAAAGTATGTAATCAAAGACATAGAGATGAATAGAATTGTGCATTTTGCACAATATCTCTAGTGCAGGTGATTAGATACTATAAGAATCATGTGTGTGCCAAAACTATCCAAGTGTGCATGAAAATCTCACAAATGTCTTGGATGCTCGTGAATCATTAAGACTTCTAGGATTTCTTGTAAAGGTGTTTTGAAGTGTTGTAACCCACTTTCACACTTTTCTAGGACCCTTTCATCTAGTAAACCCCTTTTTTTCTCTTAGCAAGTCTTATTTCAAAGTGTTGTAACCCACTTTCATGCTTTTCTAGACTTTTCATCACTAAATCAACCCTTTCTCATGTTTAAATGACCCTTTAATGCACTTTTGAACCCCCATTAAGTGTGCTTTTGAGGATATTCCAATTGGACAACATTTAATGCCCTATAATTCTCGACACCCACTTAATTTGCTTAAGTGGGATGAAGTCGCCAATAGGGACAACTTAGTCCTTTTTGGCACAAAACTCAAAATAATCTCAAATCTCTGGCGAGATTTCACTCTCTAATCCTTGAGGTCAACCTGTGATGTGTTACTTTTAGGAAATTTAGAAAGATCAAGTATAAATAAGGGTTTTTTTCCTCATTTTTCAATCTTCTACAATCTCCTACAATCTCCTATGATTTTCTAATCTCTTTCATTCATTAATAATTCAATCTCACAAGAATTCAAGCAATCCAAGCATAATAAAGTCATCTATAGGAGCACTTCATTGCATATCTTCAGTTTTACACATGAAGGGTTTGGTAAGTTTATGATATTGCATGCTGTTTATTTATCATTCTCTTCACATTTCATTTCATTATCTAGGGTTTGATTACCAAAGTGGGGTTTGACCAAGGTAAACCCCTATACTCTAACCCTTAACCATTTTCCCCTCTTTGCATGTGTTTTTGCATACTTTGTAGGTAGATTTGTCAAAGAAATAGGTGTTGAAAAGTGTTCAACAATTCATCAAAGATATTCAAGTCAACACAACCCTAATTCATGCTTGGAGACCCTTTTTATCACATTTTCTTTAGAATCAAGAGTGGACACTTGTCAGAAAGCAAGTGTAGACTCGAAGCTATAGGATTATATTATGAAATTCATGAAATCTACAAGTGGACTAAGTCACCACCAGTGCTAGATTAGTCCCACTGCTAGGCCTGAAAAGTGGTTTCTGCATTTTTGGATACCCATTTCGCAGATTCTCATTCTGACAAGTTTTTCACTAAATAGGACTGTCACCCAACCTGGCGTAAGTGTCCCAATCAACATTTTTAGTCATTTTTCCAAGATTCTAGAATCTCTTCACATCATATTTCAAATTCTAGGTGCACCTCTCCAATTTTGTTCTGTTATTTCATCATTTACTTGCATTTTTAGGCATATTTGCATATCACAGTGTGTTTTCTAGCACTCCACATTTCTTAGTTTTTGCATCATTAAATCACTATTTTTTTAGATTAGTGCATTATTACATTATAATTAGACATATTTCATCTCATTTACATTAATATTGAGTGTAGAAATTTGTATTTTGGACCCCATTCCTTTCTCCTTTTAGGGGAAAAACTCTAGAAGGAGCCTAGAGCAGTTGGGCAATCCAAAATCATTGTCCACATTTTGGTGAACCTAAATTTTGAGTATATTTACTTCTTATTTTAAGGTCATCTTAGGTTTCATTTTCATTTAAACTTCATTAGATATTGCATTGATTAAATTGCATCCTAGGGTTTTCAAAATTACATTAGTGAAAAGCTCAAATAGCCTAAATTTTTGCATTGAAAATCATAAAAAAATTACATTTTCATACTATAGTTACATCTATGCATCTAAAAGACATAAAATTGCATACAAAATTTCTGAAAAAAAACATCACTAGGACTAATTCGCCACACTGGGTGACTTAGTCCTTGACATTTTACATTGTAGTTTCTGGCATTTCTTGGGAATTTTCTGCACTTCTATTTTCTATTACTGCATTCTGGCATACCTTCCAATTTTTTTGATTTATTCTCTTTCTAGCATATTAGTTTACTTTCACTCATTGTCATCATGCCTTTTTGTTTTAATAAGCTTTGGAATTCATTAAAATCCTTAGTGGACATGTCAAATTGTGCCTTTGGTTGTGATCCTAATGACCTTGAGCTTCCTCATGCTCCTTCAACTCCTAATGAATTTCAACCTCGTGTTGTTGAAATCATTGGAGAAGATTATGATAACATGCATAAGTTCTTAAACAAATTCCTTGACAACCTTGAAAACAATACAACCTTTTACCCCTCCATGAAGTCACCAAATCTTCCTACTGTCTCACCCCCTGATATGTTTGGTTATCTACATCCTAAAATGAACTAAAGACCTAAGTTCCCTCCATTAGGTGGAACTAAACAAGCAACTCCTCAACCATTTTATTATCACAAAGTTACAAACACACCAATCAACTTTGAAGAAAGATATGGCAAGGGTTTTACTATCTTAAGCAAAAAAGTATCTGACACAACCAAACATTACATTCACCAACTTTTAGAACAAATACCAATAGATGAAAATAGAATAGGGATAGGATATCAAGATCCTCCTCATAATTACAAGCCTCCTTTTGAATATTAGAGACTATGAGATGATGGTATGATGATCTTTGATTCCCCTCCTGACTTGAATGTCCTCCTTCCATGTGAACAATCCTTACATGATTCCAATAATAAGGATGCTAGGATCCTCATGGGTCCTCTTCCCCCTTCCATCCATGAAAAAGAAAATCTAGTAAATGCAAACAACCTTACAAATTAAAAAAACTCAAATTTCCTCTCCATCTACCACCTGAATGTGAAAGGAAACTCCAATTGCTTTTAAAAAAATGTCTAATTCTCTTACCACCTATAAATAGGTTGGTAATCCATCCTAAAGATTCCAATGTACCTTATTGTAAATATCATCATGTTCTTGGCCACCAAACTAGTGAATGTTGGACATTGAAGGACATAATGAGTAAGTATCACTTCACTGATACCGACTAATATCTTGTAATCCCATAAGTACCCTATAGCTTTATCGTGCAATAGTTATAGAATTTTCCATTCTCACTATTGCATGATCATTCCCATCATCCACCTTGGCTCATTCTAGCCTTACACTCAGTGGGGGAAAGAAGTTGTTAGCCTTGGCCTTGTAATGCATTTTTCCTTGTCCCTTCGATACGTTATTCATCTTCCACTTATACCCATTGAGATTGGGAGGTGGATGACTTGTCCGATGCGTGACCTATATTTTCATTACTAGTATTTTTACTTTTTCCTTTTTCTTTTTCTTTGATGTGATTATGTGTGTGTATTGTGTTACCCCATTATGGAAAGTTTGATGTTATATCTCTCTTTGTTCACATCCTCTATCTGTACCTCTATTATTCTATGTGTCGTACATTTTCACTTTCTTTTTTTCTTTTATTTTATTTTTCCTTTTGGAAATGACACAAAGTGTTGAGATGACCCGTGTCTCTTCCATGTTGACCCAAATGATCCCTTTTCCTTTGTCTTTTGTTTTGTGTTTTCCTTTTGGGGATGACACAAAGTGTCGAGATGACCTATGTCTCTTCCATGTTGACCAAAATGGTCCCTTTTCCTTTGTCTTTTTTTTTATGTTTTTCCTTTTGGGGATGATGCAAAGTGTTGAGATGCCCTATGTCTCTTCTATGTTGACCCAAAAGTTCTTTTGATTTTATTTTTCACCTTTTTTTTGTGTTTTCCTTATGGGGATGACACAAGGCATTAAGACTGAAATACATCCTTCATGTCAACCCAAAAGCATTTCCATTTTTCTTTTTCCTTTTTTAAAATTTTGCTTGTGTTTTATTTTGGGGATGATGCGAAGCATTGAGACCACCATGTACATCTCTTCCATGTTGACCAAAAACAAACTTTATTTTTCTTTTGTTTTTTCTCTCTTTGTGCCATTCTTCCCATTCTATGTATTTGGGGAATGATGATAGTTCTGAGCTCTTTCATTAAAATATTGCAACAACAAACATACTAACCCCAAATCCATAGATCCCTTATGTGTTTGGTGTGTTCCTTTTTGGGGTAAATCCCTCTTTCTTTTGTTTTACTTCATTCACATGATGTAGCCTTACTTAGAAATGTATGACTTGGCATAGAGGTTTTCCAGGTTGTCTCTCATGTCTTATTTTCTTTTTTCATTTTTCATTTTTCTACTTTAAAGTAATTGCTCATAGAACAATGTGTGGAAATCCCTTTAAAGTGGGGGCATACATTGGTATTATTCATTTGCATTTTTCTTTTTCTTGGTTCTTTGTGCAGCCTTGTTACTTCATACGATGCATTTGTCACTTTGTGGATGACATTAGGTGTGATGTCTTCCATGAGTGTGATCTATCTTAGCATATCTTAGTGGTCTGATGCGACACACTACATCCCCTAAGTTGTGAATATTCTATTCTCTGATCGCTCCTCTCTTGGAGACATTAGACACAATGTTCCCTAAGTTAAAGACCTTTTATAGACTTAACAAGACTCATTTGAACATTTTATTTGCATGTTGCATTTTAAATTTACATGGCCACCTTGCATAACACAGCTTGCATGCTTGTGGTGCCTTTGCATTTTTTCATGAGTTCTAAGCATACAAAGCTTTCATTGTCTCATGAAGCATGAAATGACATTGTCCTTTGCGACACCTTATTAAAGTTATCAGGAGGTATAAATTCGATATGGTTGACTGGGAAAGCCCATTATGAGGCATGAATTTTCCCCATATCCACCTACTTATGTGAGTACATACCAACTGAGCATATGTTTCTCACCTTTTTGGCCTTCTCACCCCATGGAAAACTAGAAGTCTCATGGCCCCAGAGTGAGTATACTTGGGCTTTCTCACTAGATGAACAACCATGAGCTTTGTCACCCCAGAGTGAGTACACATTTCTTATTCTAAACAAACAACCTAGATCTAATCCACAATGAGCTAGATAAATGATCAAAGCTTTCTCTCATCTTTTCTCATCATCATGCGTGTTCCTTGATGTTCATGTTTGATTTTCCATGGGATCATGATCCCGAGGTCTTGATCATCCCTCTTTATTATCATTATCCCATATTATCAAGCATTAGTGAATTTGTAACCCTCTTGGTTGCATGATCGGCTACATTAGTATGAGTTTGAAGTAGGTTCATCCTCTCATTAAAGTGGGGGCTAACAGTGGACACAAAAAAAGTAGCCTTTCTACTTTTTCTCATCTTCAAGCCCTCCTAGTGGACTTTGGCTTGATTTTTCCTAGATTTAATGTTGTAATGTGGTAAACACATTCACATTAGGTCTTGGATCCCTGGAAATCATTAAGAATTCAAGGATGTCTTGTAAAGGTGTTGTGAAGTGTTGTAACCCACTTTCGCACTTTTCTAGACTTGTCATCACTAATTCAACCCTTTCTCATTTTTAAATGACCCTTTAATGCAATTTTTGACCCCCCTTAAGTGTGTTTTTGAGGATATTCTTGTTAGACAACGTTTAATACCCTATAATTCCTAGAACCCACTTAATTTTATTAAGTAATACTAAGTAGCCAATAGGGGCGACTTAGTCCTTTTTGGCACAAAAATTAAAATTGTTTCAAAATTATGGCGGGATTTAATTCTCTAACCCTTGAGGTTGGCCTTTGATGTGTTATTTTTGGGAAATTTAGTAAGATCAAGTATAGATAAGGGTTTTTCTTCTCATTTTTCAATCTCCTACAATCTCCTAATCTCTTGCACTCATTAAGCATTCAATCTCACAAGCATTCAAGCGATCCATGCAAAATCAAGTCATCCATTGGAGCACTTCATTGCATATCTTCATATTTACACATCAAGGGTTTGGTAAGTTTATGACATTGCTTGTTCCTTATTTATCATTCTCTTCACATTTCATTTCATTATCTAGGGTTTGATTACCAAAGTGGGGTTTGACCAAGGCAAACCCTTATACTCTAACCCTTAACCATTTTTCCCTCTTTCCATGTTTGTTTGCAAACTTTGTAGGTAGATTTTTCAAAGAAATAGGTGTTGAAAAGTGGTCAAAAAGTCATGAAAGTTATTCAAGTTAACATAGCCCTAATTCAAGCTTGGAGACCCTTTTTATCCTATTTTCTATAGAATCAAGAGTGGACACTTGTCAAAAAAGCAATTGTAGACCCGGAGCTACAAGATTTTGTCACAAAATTCCCAAACATTTTAGGTGGAATAAGTCACCACCTATGGTGGATTAGTCCCACTACGAGGCTTGAAAAGTATTTTCTACAGTTTTGGATACCCATTTGGAAAATCCCTGTTCCAATAAGTTTTCCCCAAATTGGGACTAAGTCACCCAACCTGTCATAAGTGTCGCAATCAACATTTTTAGTCAATTTTCTAGGATTGCAGAATCTCTTCACATCATATTTCAAATTCCAGGTGTACCTATCCAATCATTTTCAGTTATTTCATCATTTACTTGCATTTTTAGGCATTTTTGCATATCATCATTTGTTTTCCAACACTCCACATTTCTTAGGTTTTTCATCATTAAATCACTTTCTTTTTAGATCAATGCATTAGTACTTCATAATTAGAGATATTACATGTCATTTACACTAATCTTGAGTGTAGACATTTGCATTTTGGACCCCATCCTTTTCTCCTTTCAGGTGAAAATCCCTAGAAGGAGCTTAGAGTAGTTAGGCAATCCAAAATGATTGTCCACACTTATGTAAACCATTTCCTTCAAGAATACACTTTTTCATTATTAATGGTAGGGTACTTAAAATTTAATAGTTTAGTCTCATAATCTATGGAAAATATGGTGTGGGATATACGATGGAATCCATGAATTAGGAGCACATACAAGGAATTTACATTCAATCTGTTGCCACTTACTATGCTTGGTATGGTTATTAGGTAAAAAAAATTGATACGCATAGTCATGTGTACATAATCATTGAAGAAGAGAAGGTATTGTGTGTGTTAGATGATGCAATCAAGAGTGGTACAATCATTTATTTGAAACATACGAGGATTCATGGTCATTTGCATGCATTACTCATTAGTTGTAACATGGATGTAAGTTTCTTTGCAAGAGAAGATGCAACTCAAAATAGTTTTATGAGCATTGTAAGACATCAAGTAGTTGATATATTCCATGATTTATGCCAATCAAGTAATCTATCTTCTTACTACCTATGTTTGGGAAAGTATATTTCAAACAACTCAAAAAATTACTTAGTATTTTGTAGATGAGTTTATCAATGTTTCCAATGGATCTTCAAATAGTTATGCTTAGAATTTTGGGGCACCTTTTCTATTGTTGATGAGGTATCCAAAGACTTGTATAAGATATTAAATGGATTAAGTGTAAAAAAATCATAGTAGAGGCTAGTGGCACCGGAGGATGGAGGAATTTCCATCATCTCAAGCTACCCTCTCACTTTGAGATAATGCTTTGCATGAGAAGAATTTTTGGCTTTAATTTGATCCTTTTTTTCTTAATATTGTTGATAGATTAAAGAATACATATATTGTGAAGTATGTTTTTTGGAGGCATGCAAGGGTGTTGGTGAAGATCTTAGTATGGATTATTTCCAAGAGAATTCACGAGACTAGTAGCAATTATTGCACCTTTATAAGGGTCAAGGAGATAAATTGGAGGATGGTTGTCTAATAATTATGGTCAATACCAAGGGCTATACCTTTATGAGGGTCAAGGAGACAATGTGGAGGGTGGTTTTCCAATAACTATGGTCTATGATTTAAGATTTTATGGGAGGAAGAACTTGGGAATTTATCTTAGAGCTTAACCTTTTTTAGGGTTACAAGGAAATATGGAGGAGTTCCACCCGACTCAGGATTTGTTTCTTCAAAATGAAAATCTTCTAAAAAATGTATACAATTTTTTTTAATCAACATGTTTTATCATGTAAACCTTAAGGGGGTCCCTTAAAATGTGAATTAGAGCTTTCATGGATACAATTGTAGGAACAATGTAGTAAGGGGGGAATGTTAGCATAATTAGTTATATTGTATATTATATTATATGTGGTAGGTGTAACAGGGGAGTGTATATAATTAACCAATTGTAATGGTTTCACTCAATTACCTCCATTCAACCTCTACCTCTATTCCATATAAAAGTAGATGGATTCCTAAAATATGATACAATAAATTTTTATTTGATTTTACCAACAAAGAGAAATATAGAGAAATAAATATATATAGATAGGAAATGTGATATAGAGAGGTACAAAGAGATGGAGAGGGATGTAGATAGATAGGTGTGGATGGGGATATATATTAGGGTTAAAATTTAGGAGAAAGCATGAATCAATATAGCGACCACAAACTATCTAATTTAATCTATGAAGACCCTAATTTAACAATGAAGCACAAATGAACACAAAAATTGAAATAATGATGCAATAATACTCAATCTCTATTCCAAAATTGATTTATCTCCTTTGCTCTTCTCCATTTTTCTTTATTTGTTCTCAGATTTGTAGTATACAAGATATTTGATAAGCTTGATATTGACGTAAGATACCTAGATCTCAAGATAGAAAAAACTTAAAGACTATGGTTAGCCTTGAAATGAAGATGATGGATTAAATTTATAGAAATTCCAATTCAAATGAAGGGTTAGGATTGAATGATTGGTATGTGCGGGATCATGATGGGCCAAAAAGTGGCAATATGATGGGTATGTGGCTGACGACTTTTTTGTTATCCAAAATTGATGAAATAAAAAGGGTTTTTAAAGGAAATTCTTAGCTTTCCACCAATATAAATTATGCTTTACTTTGAATTTAATAAGTAATTATTATTCATTTTCTATTCAAATTATGACTAAAGTCTTGATTGATAGACTGATTGAAAAACATCTATAGCTTTCAAACGGTATCACATTTTTTGAATCAAAAACATGTGTCACATTCTATGTTTCACATAATATAAGATTAAAAAAACTAAAATTAAATTTCATGAAGTTTTGATCAAGTTAAGGTGGTTAGCCATACAAGTTTTTTATATTTTTTAAAAGTTGTAATAAAAAAATCATAATTAATTATTTACTTGGAAAAAAATTACAAGAAAATATACATCACATTGGGACATGAGTCCTTTACTTATATCTAAAATCTTATAAAAAAATATTATCATTTTATTGTGGTTAGGGTGGCCAGACAAACACCTACTTCTTATGTTTTCCTTGAAATTTAAGTACTACTCCATTGAAATTTCAAATTTTCACCAAATAGATTTTGGTTTTTTTTAAACAAACCTAGTATTTTAGAAACTAAATTTAATTTTCCACATATTCTATTCTTACATATTTTTGAAATAATATAGATAAATTATTCAAATTTTTACGTCAAGTTTCCTAACTCTATTTTTACTGATTTCTTTGCCACTTAAGGGCCTGTTTTTTCCATGATGATCCTGCACATACCTTGATGAGGTGTCATGATAAATGGATGAGATTAATTAAGACAAGGATAGGGAAGGATGGACCAAAACTCAATAAATTAGTTGAGACTTAGGGCTTGGCTTAAAAGAAATTCAAATTATATAATTATAGCAATTATTCAATTAAAGGAGTGAAAATAAATAATTAAGTAATTAAAAATTTATTTAAGAATTGAAAATATAGGGTGTTAAAGTATTGAATAATTAAAAAATAATTATTTAATTATGGAGAAAATAAAGTGACATATAATTAAATAAATAAGAATTTATTTTATTATGGAGAGAAAAGTCTAATGAATAACTAAATAATTAAAATAATTATTTAATTATAGATGGAAATAAAAATAAATAATTAAATAAATAAAATTTATTTAATTATGTGAATAAAAAGATAAATTAGTGACGCAATCTAAATAAAATTGATATTTATTTAAATTAATCAGAAGAGAAATATAGATAAAATGAATTAATTGAATAGTTAAGAATTATTTAATTAATAGAATAGAATGACATTAGGAAATAATTAAATAATTAAAACTATTTAATTATACATGGAAGAAGGTGAATTAGTGATAAAATGTTGATTGAAGGCTTGAGACATTTTTTAGTGTCTACAAGGTGTAGTATCAAAAAATGTCATCGTTTACATTTTCACCATTAATTTGGGAATGGTTAACATTAAAATGGGCCTAATGTCACCTTGATCTAGTGTTGTAGTGTGTTTTACACATTAACATTGGATTTAGGGCCCTTTAAAGCTAAATAAACCTAACTTCTACTTGATTAGTGTATTCATTTACACCTTCACATTAAATTTAGGGCCCTTGGACCTAGTGCTACCTTAATCTAGTGTTGTAATGTGTTGAATACATTCACATTGGATTTAGGACCCTTCTAAGCTAAATCAACTTCATTTTTCCTTAATTTAATGTTGTAAAGTATATTTATTTACACTTTCACATTGAGTTTTGAGCCCTGTTGCATTTATGACCTTTATATCATCATTAATAGGCCCCTAGGACCCTATATTATGCATTCTGAGGCATATTTCATCCAAAATTTCAATATAGACACCATATAAACTTAATTTCTCATCTTCTTGACACTTTCTCTCTTGAAAAAGGTCTTATGGGACCCATATGCCACCTCGGGTGTATGTATCCCACCAATGTGGAACCCATACACCATAGATGACATATGAGTCCAATTTGGCCCCTTTTTTAGGGTTTTGGGAAGGCAAATATTGGTTTTAAGTTCAAATTTCATGTATCTTAGCCTTAGGGATCTACTAAACGAGATATTAGATGGATTTCCTATATAAATGAGGTCTCAAATCATTATTTCACCTTAGCAAGATTAAGAATTCATGATATCAAGTCAAGAAATCAAGAATTAAGCATTCCAAGACTTTACATGATCATCATGAGAGCATTCAAGATCATTTCTAAGGCATTCAAGGGCAGATTATTCATCATTTGTTGTAGCAATTAAAGATCCATCACCATTTCAAGGGTATTAAACATCAAACATTTTTTTGAGCTACTGTTGTGATGTTGCATTCAAGATCCAAGGAGAAGCATTGTTCTGCACTTATCTCAAGATCTAGATGTACATCCTTCATGGTCATTTCATGTTAGATTGAAAATTTACAAGGCATCATTCAAGGTATCATTGTTCATGTTTGATGTTTGATATTTGATGTTTCATGTCCTTATTTCATTATCTCATCATTTCATTTAATTACCTAAAGGGGGTTTGACCTAGGAAAACCCCTATCCTCTAACAAACAAAAAATCATTATTCACTTTGATGTGCCATTGCAGATGTACGTGTCTTGGATCCTGAAGATCCCTTGGAGATTAGGTTGCAAGGTTGGAGAAATTTGTTGGAGTTGTCACCTCATTTTCAAGGTTGCCATCTTCACAAAAAGTCATCTATAGGTCTAAAATTGGGCTTTCAGATTCATAAATCATTTGGGAAGGATAGAGCAAACATTGAAGACCAGATTCATACTTTGAAGTTCCAAAAAACCATAACTAGAAGGGTAAACCCACAATAGTGGGTTACAATTTTTCGAAGGAAGAAAAATTAGAAATGCTCATAAAAAAATTTAAAATGGTTTACCCCTTCTAATGAAGGGGGTTCGAATGAACCACCCCCCTTCTAATGAACCCCCCATTCTAATGAAACCTCCCCCCTGATAATGAACCCCTCTCCCTTCTAATGAACCTCCTTTTGCACCATATAAGGGGGGTTCGAATGAACCACCCTTCTAATGAACCCCCTTTTTTCACCTTCCCCTCCACCATTTCAAAATTTATGCATTTATTTTACTATCGAAGCTTGGAAAGGAGGTGCAAATGGAGTCAACTTGAGAAACCATGTTGGAGGATTGTAGTGATCGAAACGTGCTTTACAACAACTATAAATTTAATATATATTTTTTTTTATTTTATATTTTATTTTTTAGTTTTACTATACATAGCTTTTTCACCGAACGTCAAGTTCGATGAAAAATCATCGTGGAAAAATAGTAAATTTGAGGATTTTTTTTAAAAAAAATATATATCCACTAAGTATTGATGTCCTCATTCTAATAAAAAAAAATTTGAATTTCAATACATACCAAAAAACTTATGCGAGCCGAAGTGCACCTATGTCTAAATTAAAAATGTTTTTACTTCAAAACTTAATTAAAAGAAAAATATTCAACAAAATGCTATGAAACAAAATGAAAGAACTAGATACTTGTGTTACCAACCTAAATTCAAAAGAATTATAATTTTATCCTTTGTAGAAAAAAAGTTATGTGAGCCAAAGTACACACCACTTTTTTAAAATGTTGTTTACTATTAAAAGCTAGTTATCAAAGGAGACACAAAAAAATTACAATTTAATTTCAATTTTTTTTTTAAAAAATACATTTAAAATCTACAGACAAAATCTCACAAATCACTAGTTTACATCATTTTCAAATTCCTAATAGTTTACCTACTATAAGTGTCAGAAAGTGAAGTTGTCTCTAAAAATGTTGATTTCAATGTAAAGTTTGGCCAAAAAGTGTAACCCATTATTATGGGATGACCCAGAATCATATGCTAGTCTTGGTGTATGATTCCTAGTTTAGGTCATTTTTATATTTTTGTAGTTTTAGACACCTTTTTTCTAGATTTTAATTTGTTCCCACAAACCATGATCTGGGACTAATACACCCATATTAGAATATGAGTCCTAGTGTACTATAATTTTAGTATTTTCAACATTTTAGAGCTTCAATCAATCTTCTTTAGGTTTCCAGGTGCACACATTCTATCTCATAGTTCTTTGTTCTATTTTTCATGCTTTTCTAGGTCATTTAGTGAAATATTGCATCATATTAGGTTCAAGCATTTTTATTTACATTACATTTGTCTTTTCAAGCGCTAGCTTGGTGGTGAACCCCTCATTCATTTACAATCAGATTCTAGGATAACCCTATTGTCAGATCTCTTTCCTCTTTCTTCATGGGATTTAGATCTATAGGGTTTGTCCTTGAATGAGAGTGTTTGAAGTTTGTTATTGTA
Source organism: Sequoia sempervirens (assembly GCA_007258455.2). Classification (NCBI taxonomy): domain Eukaryota; kingdom Viridiplantae; phylum Streptophyta; class Pinopsida; order Cupressales; family Cupressaceae; genus Sequoia; species Sequoia sempervirens. The sequence goes on from VDFB02316273.1 coordinate 22,331, forward strand.
TCTCCCAATTATACAATCAAACAAAATTATTCCTTTCATTTTGGTGAACCTACAAATTTAGAACATCTTAATTCTAATTTGAAGTGCATTATCATCCTAGATCTAGGTTGCATTAGAGTTTGCATTAGTTAATTAGCATTTAGGGTTTTCAAATCATAAATTATTGAAAGTGCATATAGGTTGCATTTTTGCATCTTGCATCACTAACATAATCTCAAATCTACATTTTCATTTAGTTTAGATTCCATCCAAATAAGAAAGTATAGAAACACACTTAAAATTTCTTAAAAATTGTGAAAAAACCCTAACTGGGACTTAGATGCCCCTCTAGGAAATTTACTCCCAGTCTAGATTTTAAATTTCCTTTTACAACATTAAAAACCTCATTTATGTGCTTCATAAGCTTGTTGGTAACACATAGTCTAAGTCTAGAAAGTTTTAGGAACATATGTTTTATGTATCTAGGTTAAATCATCCATGCAGTGAAGTCACTTTTAAAGTATTTCAAAAATCATTTCAATGTTAAAATTTTTCTATCTGTAGGAAATTTGTTTATATTTCAAAAACATTGCATAATTTAGATAGATTACTATCTCATATTAGCATATTTTCTTTTCAAGTATTTAGTGTTCTAGAATATTAAATGGCTTGTATGATTCTATTTTCCTTACTCATGTGCATAATCTAGGAAATCAAAGTAAAACATTTGATAGGCATGTTGGATATCCTCCTAGTATCTATTGAATTTATAATAATGTTATAAAATAAGAGGAGGGTATGTTCAGGATCATCATGGAAAGAATAGGCCCTTAAGTGGCAAAAGAATTAGAAAAATCAGAGTTAGGCAATTTGACGTAAAAATTTGAATAAGTTATTTTAATTATTTTAAAAATATGTAAGAATAGAATATATAGAAAATTGAATGTAGTTTCTAAACTACTAGGTTTGTTTAAAAAAAAAAAATCTATTTGGTGAAAATTTGAAATTTCAATGCAGTGTACTTAAATTTCAGGCAAAAAATAAGAAGTAGGTGTCTGTCTGACCACCCTAACCACAATAAAATGATAATATTTTTTTATAATATTTTAGATATAAGTAGAGGACTCATGTCCCAATGTGATGCATATTTTTTGATAATTTTTTTCCAACTAAATAATTAATTATGATTTTTTTAGTACAACTTTTAAAAAATATAAAAAACTCGTATGTCTGACCACCTTAACCTAGTCAAAACTTCATGAAATTCAATTTTTATTTTTTAAATCCTATATTATGCGAAGCATAGAATGTGATGTATGTTTTGGATTCAAAAAATGTGATACCGTTTGAAAGCTATAGATGTTTTTTAATCAATCTATTAATTAGGACTTTAGTCACAATTTGAATAGAAAATGAATAATAATTACTTATTAAATTAAAAGTAAAGCATAATTTATATTGGTGGAAAGTTGAGAATCTCCGTTTAAAACACTTTTCGTTTCATCAATTTTAGGTAAAAATAAAGTTGTCAGCCACATACCCATCATATTGCCACTTTTTGGCCCACCATGATCCTGCACATACCTAGGATGAAAGTGTAGAAAATCATAGAAATCATAATTTTTCTTCCCCTGATACCTCTCTTATTAGTGATGAAGGTATCTTGGTGAAAAAAGATACAAGTATTGAGGGTCTTGATTGTTCCTCTTCTCCCCCCTTTGGAAGATATTAGAAAATAAGAAGATGAGATAATAGACACATTTCTAAAAACCACCTTACCTATTCTTAATTCATCCCTTTCTTATGAGAAAGTTATAGTGAAAAAGGATGAAATCATAGATAACCATGACAATCAAATTTTTCCTTCTCCTAATATCCCTCCTCGATGCAAAGAAAATATTTTGGTGTTAGAAGATAAGCTTATTAAGAGTTCTAAGAATCTTGTTCCTCCCTTCCCTAATGCTCCTACTATTTGGAAAGATCTATTTGGTAAGCATGAAAATCATAGTTATCCTTCTCTTGATGCCACCCCTACTTGTGATAAATCTACATTTCAAAATCTAACCATGGAATGTGATGAACTTCTTACAAGCTCTCCTACTAGGGTATATAGTATGGCACAAGAAAATTAGACCTTAGAGAGAAAGGATAATCAAATTGATCCTTCCCTTAATGTCCCCACTATTGATAAAGATGATATTCGACCTCCCTTACATGTGATGAAGTCACTTTAGAGGAACATGTAGAAACGTGAAATTAACATCGTGCACCCAATTCAGGTTCATCCGCTCATTAAATAAACCAAACGCAACAAATCCATTCACCAAGTAAATCAGGTCTTTAGTCCTAAGGTTATTCATTTAAATAAATCAAACATTCATTAAATTAAAATCCAAATGCATATTCCATCCTTTTTTGATTTAAATAAATCAAATATTTAAGTCATAAAAGTCAAAAGCATCCTAATCATCATTAAGCTAATCTAAACCTAATTAGCCTAACATAATCACTCATCACATCCTCTAGATAATCCCACTTGCATAAATAAATCAATTTATTGATTTATTAAAATCATCATTTTCACTCAACATGGCATCTTTGAGGAATATTCCCTCAAGTTTGAATTCAAAATCAAGTGGACATGTACATCCAACAAAGCAATTAATGTCTCTTACATGTCCCTTGCAAAGGTCAAACTAAGCATTAACTCTCAAATTCAAATTTGAAATTTCCCCCTCTTGGGCACATTTCCCAAATCTTTCACATCCCTCAACCTATGATATCATGACAAGTGGCCTCTTTTCATTGGCTTGTCTTTTATCCCACATTGCTCTCTTATGAGCACTCTTAGCATTTGAGAATCTACAAATAGAGGCTTCATTCTTAATCAAATCCTCCACAAATCCACAATCATTCATGTAAAGTCACTCTCTTCAAGAGAACTAATTTTTCCCACCATCACTCCATCATCATCATTGGCAAATATATCATTTAGCTTATCTTAGCAAGGATTGGGAAAGGGCTATTTTCCAAAATAGCACCAATCCACTATGAGATATAATTTTCTCCATGTTTTATTACATGCTTTCAATTTATTTATCTAAATATTTGTTGCTTTTATTGCATTATTAGCATGTGGAGTTATTTGATAGGGATGTTGATTGTTGGTTTTGTTTTAAAATACTAATCATGCCTTGTGTGTGTTAGGATTTTAACCAAAATGCAGATTTTTAGCATCCACAAAATGGCGTTAGAAGAAGGGCGGAACCATATTTCTATTTCATTAGGAACTTTGTTTGAGCTTTAGCATCCAGGTTTGATTTCTCATTACACATTCATATCTACTTCACTGCTGAATCTACTTCACCGCTACTATGGAAATTTCATCATGCTTTATTTGATATTGAAAGTAGGAATTACTTTATTGTCTCATACTAACGGTTTTTGAAAGGAATAATACCTATAGCTTTTTCACATCATAGGAATTGCTTTATTATTTTATATTCACTATTTCCAAAGTAGAAATGTCAGGGAGGCGTATATTTCAGTCATTCATTGTTTTTGTTTGAAAAATCATCTAAAAATTTGGAGTTCTGTTATAGAATACATTGTTGCAAATATTAATGCCGTTACATTTTCAAACAAAGGCATTTCTTAAATCTTTGTTTGTTACCAGTTGATCTCTACACACAAGTAATTGACAGAAAAAATAAAATCAACACTATTATATTACCGAGGAAAACTGTGCAAAGCTAATAGAAATGTGTAAAGCTAAGAGAACTGTGTAAATATATGAACGCTTTGTAAACCATGGAAACTTTGTAATGTGATGGTCTCTCTGTGGCATTGAGATGTTTGTGGTTGGTTTTAGAAGTGAGGCAACTTTTTTTTTTTTTATGATTTGATTTGAAGAGGGGGATTTAGTATTAGTTCTGGGAAGTGGGAATTTGTAGCTTGGAGTTTTCTTTGTTTGGCCACAATGCAGTGGCAGGGGCATTTGCCAACAGTGTTGGTGGCCCTACTAGTGTTTACTGCGTAGGAGAGTATAGTCTCATGTGACTGTGCGGCTAGCGTTTTGGTTAGAGTAAGATGAAAAGAACAATCAATCTAGTATGACTATACCAACATCCTTCCTACCCACGCAATATGTTCAATCAATGGCTCCCAATCAATGGAGAATCACAACTTTACACAGGCCAGTTCCATTGAATTAAATTTTTATATCTTTTGAAAGGTTGTGAAGTTCAATTTTTGCACCTACTAGTTTATGTCTTTGAATGAGTATGTAACATCAGAGTATACTTTGGAGCTTATGCAAGTTGCATTTTCATCATTATTTTTGCTTCCTTTTACCAGTAACAAGCTCTGCCGTAGAAGGGACCTCTCCAGCTTCACCGACTTTCCTTTACATCCTCTTTTCTAACATAATTTCTTTTTGACTTTCTATTTAATTCAATTCATTATGATCAATGAAATAGGTTCTTCCCAATGGTTTCAGCTAACCAGAATCAAAAACTAAATCAAGATATTATTTCATTGATCTACCTTGAAATTGTACAAAAAGAGGGCTTGAGTGAGGATGCACATACGAACTCTATCATTTTGTAGAACTAATATTCAAATCTGGAAAGGTGTGGGCCATTTGCTGAAAAAATAGTTCTTGCAGTCCTGTTGCTCCTGCCTGCATCTCTTCATAATTGTTATGATACCAAATAGCATTTTCAAGCATCAACCATACATCTACCACAAAGTCTAAAACATTGACATACTCATAGCGATCAAGTCGTCAGATGATCATTTGAGAAATAATAGGGTTGGTGATGACCCTGGAGTAGACCAGACTCTTATCCCACTTAGAAAGCTCCAAAAAGTGAGCTGCTCTTTTCCTTGCATCCTTTAAAATAGTGCACAATAGCTTGATCTTTGCTCCCCAGGAAGAGATTTCAATAAGGCATCGATCGTTTATATCAGACCAACCTCCATGATCAAATCTCTGCTAGCATCTTGTTTGAAGCATTATTCAATGTTGCAATGTTTTTTTAGACTCTTGATTTGATGTTATTTTCAATGAATTGATGCGTGTGAAGACTAATATTAATTCATGCTTTTATTTTTTGCATGTTAATGATCCACATCCCATAGCACACAAGTGGAAATGTTGGAGGGCGTGTGTTTTGACTTTTTAGCACTGTGGATACAATTTTGGATTGGTCTAGTATATGGCTGTCAATCCATTGTAAAACATCTAGGGGCGCGATTTCTGGAGGGAGAGCTAGAAGCATTTTTGATGTTGACAATGTGATTAAAAATATTACAGGTAGATATACTTTTTAACACATTTGAACCTTACAATGAATGCCTTTATTCAAATTTAACTCTATGTAGGTCACTTGTCTTTTAATTGTCAGTGAACTTAAAGGCTAGTGGCGTGATTTTTTTTTATATAAGGAAAATATATGGTTGGAATGATAGAAGAAGGTCAAAGTATATGTATCCTCCTTCACTGATAGATTTTTCACATTAGTCATCTTGTGCACGCAAGAATTGGGGTAGTACCTTCATAAAAACAAAACTCTTTTTGAATTTAGAATGGGGCTTTGAAATTTTTTTTTTCTTTCATTTACTTGAAACACGTATCAGTGGTGATTGATTTAACAATCAAGACAACTAAGCAGATGACTGCCTATGAATCTTTTCTTTTTCTTTATATCCCAAATTGAGTTCCTTTCAAAGCTGCTAAAAAGACATTTTGATTCAGTGTTTTGTCACCTTTTCTGAGTCAATGCTTTATTTATTATCATAGCTATAATGCACTCAAGATTATGACTATCAACTCATAGACATTCACTTTGTATCCAACTATCCAAATTATGAGATTTGATAAAAATGATTTGAGTATGGGAAATGTAGATTTTCTTTTCTAGAAAATGATATTTATTGAAACAAGCAAGTCATAAAAACAACCTTGAATTTGTTTAGAACAAACTATATTCATAAGATGAAAGCAGATTTAGAAGAAGAATGTTTTATAAGTTATTTCTAATAAATAATTGAACTATTTTCCTTTTTATCTCTCAAAAACACTTGTTTCTAGGAATAGTTTTCGTATTTAGTTTGAAAATTCATTTATACTTGAAACTATATTCATCATATGAAGTTATTATTGATGAATCTTATTTGTCATGATAATGTTTGCAAGTGAAGGTTGACGTCAAAATCAAGCATTGGAGTCAAGAAAAGACAAAAGCAAGATTAGAGTAAGAGAATTAAGCATGAAAATTTGAAATTGACAAAAGCATTTTTAAATGCTTGTTGCGATAATCTAGAGCTTCCATTTCATGCTTTAGTTTTCTATTTTAAATCAACTCACACCTCTTTTGGGCGCTTAAAAGGAACATTTTGATTTTCGTGACAAAGGGGCTTAAAATGGATCTTAGAGAAAATCCACTAGATTTCGTTTAAGGATAAACAAATTGAACAAAAAAATCTTCACATTTGATTTTTTGTGCTTAAAATGAACAAGTTCTTTCATGTTTTTGTAATATTTTTTGCAAAGTAATTTCACTTAAAAAGACGTATGCGCTTCTCTCACACTTCACAGCGACCTTGAGAATCAAAATTATTTTTTTGACATTAAATTGCATAAAAGATTGCTTCCACATTTTCAATTTGGGAACTAAAATTGAAAAAAACACTTTGCAAGTGTGAGTAAACTTATTGCATGTGTTCTCCCTTTGTTTCTAAACGAAGGTTGATCAAACTATGAATATGTTTACTCACTTTTTTCTATCGTAGAGGGCCTGCCTTGGGGAAAAAGTACTCACCCAAGGGAATGACTCAACTGGTAACACTCTAAAGCCAAGAGTATTTCCAGCCATGATATAAATTTGGGTACTTGAGTAAACGTCAGTATCATACAGTTGATTCTGATGAGATGGATCTGAAAGGGGACTCTCACCATATGGGTCAATCTCCATGAACAGAAAGTTTGAACTAAAACCTTTGTTTGTAGTGACCTATTAACTCATTCACCGAGTTTATCAAAGTGGTGCATTGGAACTTAGATTCCAAGAAGTTACTTGCCATGTCCGATCTTGGTTAAAGTATAGAGGTTAAGAATTCATTCTTAACATACCTTTATACTCTCTCCTTGGTTGCATGTAAAATCATCTCTTCTACTACGAAGGGCATGAGGTAAGCCCACGAAGAAAAACGTACCAATTGAGCTAGGGTGTTATATTTCTTGTGAGTCAGTTTGAAAACATAGTGCTTTTATCAAAAACATTGGAAAACAACCAACATTGAACATGAGCATCAAATCTCAAACCCTTTAGGAGAAGCAAATATCCTTGAAAAAATTCACATGTTATTGCTTTCCCTTGGGATTCGTATACTTAGAGGCTTCTAAGCATTTGGATTTCATCTCAATTTGCTCCTACTAAGGTCAACAATAGGTAACTCTTGCCTCAAATTTCCTTGGTTTCCACATAGTATGCTTTGCGGGATAAGAGGAAAGTTGAGACATTAGACATCTAGATTCAAAATCTAATCAAGAGTGTGTTTGTGGTAAAAAGAATATATTAAGTAAATATTGAATCAATTGGACCCCACACATGTGCTTGGCATCTTTTGGTCATATGGTTTTCATGCAAACATCGATCTTTTGATTTTGAATTACTTTTAGAGAAGGGCATGTTCTTCACTATCTTGGCCTAAGTAAATAAAGTCTCTCTAAGTCTTTGAGGATCAAATCAAACACTTCATTCATTCAAAAAATTATCAAAATCCATCCCACAAACAACTTTAGATCTTTGAAAACATCATTCTAGACTTGAGTACATCCTTAAATCAAATCAAAGTCATTTGTTTAGTTAGGTGTGTGGGAATGAATCCTTTTTCATACATTTAATTAAATCGACAATCCTTTGAACAAATTCATCCTAAGATCACATCTAACCAATCAAAATCAAACTCTAAGTCTAGTGTTGATCCAAAGTCCCTAAACGTTCAACACTCATATCATTTCCCATTTTCATCCTTCATCTCGTCATTGGTCGTAGGAACCTTAGAGGTCACTTTTTGCAACAAGGTCAAAACACAAGGAGAACATGGAATACAAACTTGATCCATACATCATGAGTAATCCAAATCTATTGAATGTTCAAAGCCTTACAATGCCTATTGAATATCAAAACTCACAGTTATACAATCCATACATGGGATCATTACCTTCTACAAATGTCAATGGCACAACAAGTGTGAGTATGCCCAAGTCAAAGATTGGAACACATTTCCCGATGGTAGATCTAAATCCAAACCTACAAGTCTGTCAACTGAACAATCAATGCATGAGCCTTCAAACGAACAATGTCATCCCACCAAATCCGTACATGCCAAATGAGAATGTACCAAGTACAAGTTTTCCAAACATGAATCTGGAAAAATTTGGGATAAATATGTTTGCAAATCATATGAATATTGTTCAAAATCCAAACAAGATGTTAACAACTCCAAGTCAAGGTAACACCATGCAAGATCAGAGTTACCTAAAATAAGGCAATGCGATTCCCAACATCAACAATGTTCAGTTTCAACCCATAATGCCAAATTTGAACATCATCCCAAATCAGAACATTGTCCAAAATCAAACACAAGTAAACACTCCAAATCTGCTTAAACAAAAGCCAAATCAACTATATCAAGGGAGTCAAGATCGAAATCAAGAACAAATTTGGTGAGATCAAATTGCTACAGTTACCAAAATAGTGGAGTCATTGCGCCAAGAGACATCTCCACCACCATTACCCATATCAACATCATTCCTTGGTTTAGAGCTTCCCCCTTTATGTAGCACCAATCACTCCATCCAAATCAATTTACCTAACACCAATCGATTCATAACATCAAATCCATTGAATATACCATCGACATCGCACCAATAGATGGTATCTAATCAAATGACAACATCAGTCCTGAAAAATAAAAATATGGTCTCCCAAGGATCTATCACCTCAGTCATTCTGACCATTCCTATCACCTCGATCACTCCAACCACCACCCTCACTACCATGATCACTCCAAGTGTATCTCAACCACTTGTCACTACATCCAACATGATTCCAAATACACCACAACTACCACAAAAACCAAGTGAAATAAGTCAATATTGTAACATTGCAATAAAAGCACATCAAGCCTACCAACAAGTGCTTCGACAATATCAAGCTACCCAAACCGCTCAAGCTACTCAAGCTACCCAAAAATCACAAGCAAAAACACGAAAAATGATAACTATTGGGTACAATTACCAACATATATCAATCAAAGAGCACATTGAAGATGTTTCTACTTCATCCAATGATCAAATCAACATACATCAAGAGTCACTTTTCAATCGTGATCAAAATCCACCAATGATACCCAACAATGATTCAATTCAAGAAATGTCAACATCACTTGACCCAATGGTTGAAGACATTCACAATCTCTCCACTGCAATTGTTGAAAACAATGTTCAAAACCTATCCATCAATGAGCACATTGAATATTTTTCCACCTCATTCGATGACCAACTCACCATACATCAAGAGCCACTCTTTAGTGATCTATTTCAAGAAGTGTGAGGATTATTTGATCCTATCGACATAACGCATGATCCATTTACCTATGATCATATTGAAAATGTCTCTACATCACCTTATGAGTTAGAGGACATATCTCAAGAATTGATTTTGAAGCATATCTCATTTCTCATTTCCTATGCTCTCTAACATCCTGATGATGGATCACTGAGTGTGATCCGAAACGTTGATGAAAAAAGCTCTAACACAATCAAAAATCCAGAAATTAACAATCTTCAGCACTATGGATTGTGGAAATCTAATAGCATTAATGATCAAAATATTTCACCAAGGTCTAGTAATGGTCCTTTCGAAAACATGTTGACATCCTTCGACCTTATGGTTATAGATACTGAAGGAACCCTGAACTCGACACTTAAAGATATTAAACCAATTACCATATCTAATGATGACATCCAAGAACCCCTTATAAGCAATCCATCCTTTGGAATTGACGTATGTCAAGAACTTGATCCAAAGCATGTCAAAAGCAACTCCGAAAACATTCAAGATCAAGAATTTGTGTCTTCAAGATACTAAAAAATCTAATGGCCACTCTCCTATCTATGGAAGATGATCATATCCATGTAGCACATACTCCTCCATCTACTTGGATGAGATGCTTTCTATGGATGGACACATAGATGATCTTCAGCTAGAACAAGATTCTATTACACAAAAAGAGCAGATTATTAATTCCTCCAGTCAAACAGAGTTGTCAACAATAGTATCAGATATATCACAAATGCATAAAAAGGACATCATGAATAAAGATATCGAACATTATCCACTCAAGGAAGAAAATCAAATAGAACAGTATAATCCAGAGTTAGCATAACAACAAATTGAAATGTCATCTACAGTGGTCATTTGTCAGAGCATGTCTACTGAACAAGACATCTCAGAATAGGAAGAATCAAAGCATGAAGGTATTACTACCACCATACTATGGGCAACATGGTCTCAAGCAAACGTCAACATAGGGAGCATGAAGAGTCCTTATGATGAAACTAGTGTCAATACTACAACCAGCTATGTCATGAATCTTCATCCACCTATCATCCCATCCATGAATTGGGACCAACGTTAAAAGAAAGAATTGAATCAAAACACAAAGAACATTATTAAATCGAAGGAAGATAAGAAGCATAAGGGAAAAATCAAATACAAATGGATACCAAAGAATACAAAGAAAGATTATCCCTATCAAACTCCATCAGTCAAAGAAACTATGGGGAAAAATAAAAAAGAGAAAAGTATCCATCAAAGAAGTCCACAAAAGAAAAAGAGGGATTTTCAAGTGATGTACAAAGTGTATCAAGCATTTGGTCCTAATTCCATGCACACTTTCGTATCCACCCATCATTGCTCATCTTGCCAATTTTGGAGAGTCAAAGGTTCAAAACTATCAACCAATCCATCTCTTATCCCTAAACGCACTCCATCCACTCCTCCAAGCATGATATCCAATTCTCACATCGATCACGTATTGGCAACAACCCTTTATCATAAGGATTCAGAAGGCACTCTATCGCGATGTGTGCACCAAGACAAAGTAAACTCTAGTATCAATGAAGCAGATCAGAAACCTCAAAAGTTGTATTCAAGTGCAAGTATCTTAGCAAAGAAAATTTTTCAAGCAGGATACCAATGGCACATTATGACAAAAGCCTCTACATCAGCAACACCTTGTGATTTATAATGAGCTTAAAATCTTACAAAAAAATCAAAAAAATCAAAAAATATGGAAATCCAAAAAAATTAGAAAAATGATTGAAAATAGTAAAGATAAAAAATCGTCCTCTAGTGAAAACCACTATGGTGGCACTTTGGGCAAGACCATGATGAAAACCTAGCAAACAGGCATCATCTATAGAATTGAGCATCTACGTGCACCACTTTAGATGAAAGTATCTCATCCCATCCATAATAAATCAAGCATTCCATCCATCTTATCCATAATAAATCCATTCATCCATAAACCATTGATCCAATCCCTTTTCATCCATCTGCATCCATCATCCAAATTATCTTGATCTTGAAAAATTTTGGTGTACACTTTGTGCTTGCTTATGGGAAACATCTTGACATGGGTCATTCTCATTGATCCTATCCTAGGCAGCATTATATGAGCCATGAAGCATTCTCCAAATGAGCATTCTTTATCCAAACACCTTATCTTATTACAAGATAATCCTTGTCATCCTTTGCGTGCTTACAATATCCATCCATCCGTACACCTATTTAGGAATCCATCCATGACATTCCATACATTTCTAGACAATAGGGGCAGATATTGGCATCTTGCTTTGGGAATAAATCTTGATCTATATCCTCTAAATTATGTGGTGATCTAAACATTGGAAAATGTGAAACCAAATTGGTCAAAGCATTTGTGATCCAAAATCCAAATCACTATCCCATGTCATATTTTGATGAGAAGACATTCCTTATCAATCTTCATCATTCAAATCAATCCAAACAATCTATATCAGTCGCATCTAATGCATCCTTCAATGTCACATCAAATCATCCAAAATATCTTTTGTTCCAAACCAAGCTTCAACAATCCTGATCAATCGAATCCAATCAATCCACCATCTTGGGATATCCATCCTAATCACTGTGTTGATTAACACTATCCTTACATTGTTGTGCATCCTCAACAATGTTATTGTAATCAATCTTGATCAATCAAATCCTTGCATTGTTGTGTATCCTCAACAATGTTATCATCATCATCAATCCATCATCATCTTGGGGATATCTTTCCCAATCCTTATGTTTTTTAACACTATCCTTGCATTGTTGTGCATCCTCAACAATGTTATCATCATCAATCTGGATCAATCCAATCCTTGCATTGTTGTGTTTCCTCAATAATGTTATCATCATCATCAACACATCGATTCTATTAGTCAACCTTAGCTTAGTCTTCAACTAAATCTCAAACAAAGAACTAATATCATAAGACATATCCATGTCCAAATCATCAAAATCATGCGAAAATTCCAAAAACATTCAAAAACATATCAAAAATTCAAAAACACTCAAAATATCAGAAAAATATCAAAAACATTAGAATTCAAACTACGTCATCTCTAAGCTTAAATGTAGGCAAGGCTAATCTTTGATCAACCCCCAAGACAGAAAAATCCAAAAACATTCAAAAAACGCAAAATCCAAAAACATTCATAAAATCTTACAAAATCCCAAAACATTGGAAAATCAAAAATCAAAACATTTGTAAAATCTTGAAAACACCAAAAACAGCCTCAAAACATTCCAAAACGTCAAAAACATCCAAATATTTGAAAAAATCCATCCATCTCATCATGCTTTCACTTCAAATAATCAATCATCCATAATAAACTGATCATCACCTTCATCCTTTGGCAACACAAACAGAAACAATCACAACAATCAGCAAAAGCAAGCTTCAATCATAAAATCAAAAGCAAACACAAATCTTTAAAACAAAATCAAACTATTGATCATTTTCAAACATGCCAATCAACCTTATATCAATAACCTATCAATCAACTTATCAAGCCATCATCATCCTATACAATGCATGTCCTAAGATATATCGTTCTGACAATGGGCATCATTTTGGATATCACCTTGGATTCTTATCCTATCAAAACACACCCTTTTTTCTAGCAATATGAAGAACATTGGCTTGTTTGCATACTTGATCTTTTCTTTTGATTTATCTTATTGTTCTCATTCCAAGGACCTCTCGATGATATCTAAACAAAGGATTTTGAGAGATAGGAATGGGGCAGCGATCATTATCTTTTGTTTGTTGTGCTTTTTGGACGTTCTTGTAAAATAACTTGGTGAATACTTTCTTTGTTAGGTACGTCCTAGCAAGGTTTATGTATGTCAGGTGTGAACAAGAATACTCCTATCTATTTGTCAAGTCAAATTCCATCGCACTAGGTACAACGCCATCCTGGTTCTTTATACCTTGATGCATCATATCTACGTGTGTAATCAAACATAAGGTAAGTATCCCTTTTAAAGTCCCAACCCTTGATAAGCGAATCATCATCATCATCGATCATGATCATCATCTCGAATAAAGTCTCATCAAATCATGCACTTGTTCAATCCTCTTGTCATCATTTATTGTCTTGTTCTCTGCACTAACATCACTTCATGAATAATTAGTCATCATCACCATCATGCACCCATCTTGCATCCACAAACTGTCAGCATACCACATATCATTCATATCATACATAATAGGAAACATCAATCATTTCGCATGCATTGCATTTGCATCATCATCATAATATAGATATGTTAGTATAAACATTTGCATAAATTATCCATTGCATAATCATAGCATATCACATCATCCATCTCATCCATCATCACATCATATCATCATTTAAGTTGTTTAGGATAATATAGATTTGTTATTCTAAGCATCTTAAAACCATCTCATTTGCATCATCATCCATAACCATCCAGTTTGAACCTCTTTATCATGAGACCGACCTTCAAATTTAATCTTTTCGCTCGATCTCTCAAGGGGGCAATGTACTAGTGTACTTCTTTCTACTAGGGCATCCAAAAAATCAGAAATTTTTTGAATTTTGATCGCGGCAAGTTTATTCTTTGAACCAATGCAACCAATACATTACTTCAAAGAGGGGCAAAATGTAGACACATGAAATTAACATTGTGCACCCAATTCATGTTCATCCGCTCATTAAATAAATCAAACTCAACAAATCCATTCACCAAGTAAATTAGGTCTTTAGTCCTAAGGTTATTCATTTAAATAAATCAAGCATCATCCCATTAATGAAATAAATCAAACATTCATTAAATTGAAATCCAAATGCATATTCCATCTTTTTTGTTTTAAAAAAATCAAATATTTAAGTCATAAAATTCAAAAGCATCCTAATCATCATTAAGCTAATCTAATCCTAATTAGCCTAACCTAACCACCCATCACATCCTCTAGATAATCCCACTTGCACAAATAAATCAATTTATTGATTTATTAAAATCATCATTTTCACTCAACATGGCATCTTTGAGGAATATTCCCTCAATTTTGAATTCAAAATCAAGTGGACATGTACATACAAGAAAGCAATTAATGTCTCTTACACGTCCCTTGCAAAGGTCAAACTAAGCATTAACTCTCAAATTCAAATTTGAAATTTCCCCCTCTTGGGCACATTTCCCAAATCTTGCGCATCCCTCAACCTATGACATCATGAAAAGTGGCCTCTTTTCACTGGCTTGTTTTTAATCCCACACTGCTCTCTTATGAGCACTCTTAGCATTTGAGAATCTACAAATAGAGGCTTCATTCTTAATCAAATCCTCCACAACTCCACAATCATTCATGTAAAGTCACTCTCTTCAAGAGAATTGATGTTTCCCACCATCAATCCATCATCATCATTGGCATTATATCATTTAGCTTATCTTAGCAAGGATTGGGAAAGGGCTATTTTCCACAATAGCAGTAATCCACTATGAGATATAATTTTCTCCATGTTTTATTATATGATTTCAATTTATCTATCTAAATCTTTGTTGTTTTGATTGCATTATTAGCATGTGGAGTTATTTGATAGGGATGTTGATTGTTGGTTTTGTTTTAAAATACTAATAATGCTTTGTGTGTGTTAGGATTTTAACCAAAATGCAGATTTTTAGCATCCACAGAACCAACCTTTGAATTTCATGAACATCTATCTTGTAGTTTTCCTAAAAATTGTCCTAGAGAGGATATCATGGTGCAATAAAAGAATATCATTGACAATAGTGATATAGTGTCCTTAGATGAATATGATGAAGTAACATTAGACTCTCCTTCATTAAGGGATGTTAATATTATTTAGCCTCAACTCATCCTTTACTCACCTTCACAAAAACCTCAAACTCAAAACAAACCCAAACTTATCCTATACCCACTTAAAAATAATGTGTCTCAACAGTTGAGTCATAATACCATTTCTTATACATATAACACTAGAGATAATCTAAAACCAAGAAAAACACCTTGAACATCCCTCCCATTTCCTAACCCAATCTTACCAAGTCCTCCTCGTTTACCTCCACAAAGTGAAAATGACTATGACCTTTTTGAACAACTTAAGAATAATCCTACTAAAATATCATTATGGGACCTTATTCAAGCTTCCCCTCATTATCATAACATGATTCAAAATTCTTTACAAGTTACTATCCCTTCTAATGTGCAACCAAATGACATAGCAACCATGATTCAAGGAATAAATTCTGACATTGTTTTTCATCAAAGTGAACTCCCTCCTTTGTCCAAGTACAAAAACAAAATGATGCTTTCATGATAATAGCTAGATACAATAGAATAGGAATAATGTGAACCCTTGTCAACAATGGCTTTGCTCTTAATATGTGTAGTGTAAACCTTTTGGATAGGCTTGGTATGGATAAATAAAAAATTCATCCTAATTCTTTATCTATTCATGGATTTGATAATGTAGGAAAATAACTGCTTGGAGTGATCACTTTATCTATTACAACTAGAAAGGGCACATTAGAAACACTGATCCATGTTATGCCTCACGATATTTCATATAATTTTATCTTAGGAAGACTATGGATCATGAAATAAATGGGGTACCTTCTACTATTCATCGTAAAATGAATTATATTTACAACAACAAAGTGTACACACTCAAAGCTAACCTTGACCAAAACAGTTGTTTAAACACTGAAAAAGGCAAGGGAAATCCTTTGGAAACATTAACACCAACTACACAAGTGGAACCCATGCAATAGAAAGGAAAAGAGAAACATATTGAGGAAATCACAAAGCTATTAGAAGATTATTGGGATTCCTTAAAATTTGAACCAACATTCATGGGAGAATGCAAGATCATAAACAAAGAACTAAAAAGGGAAAATAAAAATCAGTAATGTCAGCACAAATTCAGAAGACCCTTCGAAAGCATCCACCTCAACCACTTGAGAAGAAGAAACAAATTATAGAACAAACTTTGATGAACTTGACTATGAACAATCGCTAAATCCAAAAGAAATGAAAAATATTTATAGAATAGGTTATGAAATAATGAAACAACTAGGATATAGTGGAAAAGGATTTGGTGCTAGAGAACAAGGTATCCATGTACCTATAGAGCCTCACATGCAAGAAAAGACCACTAGTCTCGGTTAATGTTCTTTGAAAGAAAGAAACAAGAAACAAGCCTTCACTTAATATCAACACTCTTACAAAAGATTCTTCTAAGCCGACTTTAACATTAGTACATCATAAATTGATAAACACTAGTAGTATGGGTTTTTTTCCTTTGAAATAAATGAAAGAAACAAAAAAACCTTCACTCAATGTCAATTTCATCGCACAAAACAGTAGTGATTTGAATTTGATGGATTTTACACCCTCCTATAAAGGAGAGAAAAAAATCTCATAATCTAAAGAGTCTTGTGTAAGTATGACATCTGGTAGTAAGCAAGAGATATCTTTGTCAAAAAATAAAGGAAAATCTTCTACCATTATCAAGAGAGTATCTTGTCGAGACTTCTCCAAGATTCTTTGATATCTCTCCCTCTAAGAGCAAGAAAGAAATTTTACTACAAAAGTTAATTTTGTGCATATCATAGAGTTCATGGTCATTCTACTAATGAATGTAAGGCTTTAAGTGATAGAATTCAACATCTTAGGGACTGTGATACTCTTCCTTATGTTGAAGCACCTATTTCCTCTAATTAAAACTTATTTTCATCCTATTGATCTCATCCTTGTCCTTCACTAAGTGGGGCAAGGGATTAGGCATCCTTTTCCTCATATGCCACTTGTCATTGTCTCTTTTGGCTAGTTGACCATCTTTCATGTACATTTAAGAACAAGCTTGGGATGTCGACCACATGCCTTAATATGGCTTGCATGTGACATACCCATTCATAGTGTGGTTCATTGAAAAACATATGACTTAGCATAGGTATTTCTAAGTAATCTCTCATGTATTCTTCTACTTTAAAGCAATTTCTCACAGTAATGGTGTTAGCAATTTCTTTAATGTGGGGGTGTACATTGACACTCATATTTCAATGAGCAATTTTATCTCTTCTTGTGATGCGTCCTTTTCATGGTGGTGTCATTGGGCTTTATTTCATCTTAGAGCATGATATTTCTTTGACGTGTCCTCTCTTAGAGAAACTAGGTAGAATGTTCCTTAAGAAGAGACCTTACATGGACTAAGAAAAATCCCTTTGAGTGTATATTATACTATTTTTCAGTTACAAAAACTATTATATGGCCACCTTGCATAATACACTTTGCATGCATGTAGAGCCATCTTGTTTGTTGATCAATATCAAGCATATGAAGCTTTGCTTGTCATGAAGCTCATAGTTCAATGTTTCCTACTACCTTATCAAATTTCTTAAGAGGTATAACTTTCGTATGGTTTGATGGGAAGCAAAACCAAGGCATGAATTTCCCTTAGCTACTCAAGTGTATGTGTGAGCACATACCGGCCACGTGTGTATGTGTCTCACCCTCTTGGATTTCTCACCCAATAGATATCCTGATGTTTTGTTACCCCAGAGTGAGCACACACCTTTGGATAAACATCTTAGATTTGATCCAAGGCTTGATCCACCTCTTCTTATTTGTGCTTACTTTTGGTTTTCTCTCTTTTTATTGACATTTCATGAACGTGTATCTTGATGTTGCATATTATACACCTTGTGTGTGTCCTTTTGTGCTTATGTTGGTTTGACATAGGATCTCAAATCTTTGGGGCTTGGTTACCTCCTTTATCTTTTTTATCCTAGACCATCCACATTGGTACAATTGAACCCCTCTTTATTGTCTACTTTAGTGTGAGTTTGAAGAAAGTTCATCCTCTCACTAAAGTGGGGGCTAAATGTAGTGTTTAAAAGTATCATCATTTACATTTTGACACTTAATTTGAAAATGGTTAACATTAAAATGGGCCTAGTGTCACCTTCATCTAGTGTTGTAATGTGTTTTACACATTCACATTTGATTTAGGGCCCTTTTAAGCTAAATAAACTTAACTTTTCCTTGATTAGTGTATTCATTTATACCTTCACATTAAATTTAGGGCCCTTGGACCTAATGTTTCCTTAATCTAGTGTTGTAATGTGTTGAATACATTCACATTGGATTTAGGACCCTTTTAATCTAAATAGACCTCTTTTTTCCTTAATTTGATGTTTTAAAGTATATTTATTAACACTTTCACATTGATTTTTTAGCCTTATTACATTTATGCTCTTTATATCATCATTAATAGGCCCTTAAGACCCTATATTATGCATCCTGAGACATATTTCATCTAAAATTCCAACATAGGACACCAAATAAACTTAATTTCTCATCTCCCCAACACTTTATCTCTCCAAAAATTTCTTGTGGGATCCATACGCCACCTTGGGCATATAAGTCCCATTTTCCCCCTTTTTTCGAGTTTTGAGAGAGAAAATCTTGGTTTTAAGTTCAAATTTCATGTATGTCAGGCTCTGGGATCTAATAAATGGGATATTAGATGGATTTCCTATATAAATGAGGTCTCAAATCATTATTTCACCTAAGCAATATTAATAATTCATGATGTCAAGTAAAGAACTCAAGATTGAAGCATTCCAAGACATTACAAGATCATTAAGAGAGCACTCATGATCATTTCTAAGGCATTTATGGGAAAATTAGTCATCATTTTTTGTAGCCATTGAATATCTATCATCATGTCAAGGTTATCAAGGATCAAAGATGTTATTGAGCTAGTGTTGTGATGTTGCATTCAAGATCCAAGGTCAAGCATATTTGTTCTACACTTATCTCAAGATCTAGATCTAAATCTGTCATGGACATTTCATGTTAGATTGCATGTTTATAAGACATTATTCAAGGTATCATTTTTCATGTTTCATGTCCTTATTTCATTATCTCATCATTTGGTTTAATTACCTAAAATAGGTTTAACCTAGGAAAACCCCTATCCTCTAACAAACAAGAAATCTTTCTTCTCTTTGATGTGTGATTGTAGATCTAGGTGTCTTGGAGCCTGAAGATCCCTTGAAGATTAGGTTGCAAGGTTGGAGAAAGTTGGATTTTTCCCCTCATCTGCAAGGTTGTTACCTTCATAAAAAGTCATCTATAGGTCCAAAATTAGGGTTTTAGATCTAAAAGTCAATTGGGAAGGACAGAGCAGAAATTGAAGACCAGATTCAGATTTTGAAGTTCTAGAAAACCCTAATTGGACTCATATGCCAGTCTTGGTCTATGAGTCCCAATTTAGGTAATTTTTGATATTTTTGTAGTCACAGACATCCTTTTGCTAGATTTCAGTTTCTTCCCACAAACCTTGAGCTAGGACTGATACACCTAGACTAGCGTATGAGTCCTAGTGTACCAAATTTTTAGTATTTTTAGCATTTCAAAGCTTCAATCAGTCTTCTTTAGGTTTCCAAGTGTACACATTCAATCTTATAGTTCTCTGTTCTATTTTTCATGCTTTTCTAGGTCATTTAGTGAAAGATTGCATCATGCTAGGTTTAAGCATTTTTATTTGCATTACATTTTCATTTCCAAGCACTAACTTGGTGGTGAACCCCTCATTAGTTTACAATTAGACCTTAGGAATACCCTATTGTCAGATCTCTTTCCCCTTTCTTCATAGGATTGAGATCTCTAGGGTTTATCCTTGAATGAGATTGTTTGAAGTTTGTTATTTTATCTCCCAAGTATAGGGTAAAAGCACAAAGCTATGTTACACTTTTAGCCAACTTATCAACACAACTGAATTTAAGTATTTATAACTAGAAATCAATTTTGGTCAAACATATGCTCTTGTAGGGTTCATTCTAGCTTAGTTAGATACTTCCACAACTTTTTCAACTAAAATTGTTGACTAAAAGTATATGGAGTACCACTTTGAGTCCAATTTACCAAAAAAATAAAATTATTTGTAAAACCTGAAGTTTCAATAACTCCCGCTAATGTAAATAACATTTTTTTTAAAATAAAAAAATTCCCTTTTGTAGATCCATAGGTGTAGTTTTCAAAATATGTTTATTTTAATAGTTTAATTATTATTTATTATTTATTATTTATTTTTACTAAAAGTAGCTTATCAACACAAAATATTAGGTTGATTACCATGCCAAGGAAAAAATACTAAAACTTATTAAAAAAATTGAAAAAAATATGATGCACTAGATAAAAGAATCTATTTCATGATGGTATATTTTTTTTCAATTTTAGATAAATATTTAATATGAATGTTGATGTCTGATGGAAAGAGTTGTTTTTTGATTTAGACACATTTTAATATTTATTTAAAAATATAAATTTATTAAAATTGGAAAAAAATATATACATGCACTAAAGTTTCAATTTATAAATACACAAAAAAAATTTGAAACAAAAAAATAAAATTTACTATAAAAAGTTTGACATCTCATGCAACTTCAATTTTTAGCATTTTATCAAAAACTAAATTATAGTGTTAATTGATTAAAAACTAGTTAAAAATATTTAAAAGAGAAAATACAAACATAAAATATACTAAAAAATACATATTTAATAGTTTACATCATTTCAAAATTTAAAACATATATGCCACTTTTTAATGGTTCAAGTTTAAAAGTTGGATTAGTATTGGTCATTTCCTTTATAAAGTGTGACACAACTTTGTGCTTTTACCCTATAGAATCAAACAAAATTCTTCCTTTCACATGGGGTATAAAAGAAATATAAAGGGAGAGAAATTTAAAGATGTGAAATAATTTTAATTTTTCATATTGAGCAAAAAATCAAAAGATTAATGAATATATAATCAAAGTGAGATAGAGAATTAAAGAGATAGAGATAGATGTACATATAGAGAGAATCAGAAGATGGGATATAAGAATAGAGAATAGGTGAAAGATAAAGATGGAAATATAGATGGAAAGAGTTGTGGAGAAAATATATGCTAAATTTTAAACAACCATTTTGTCAAAATTATCCAAAGATGATATACATATATATATATATGAGAGAGAGATAGAGAGAAGGTAAATATATGGATATGAATTGAGATATGTTAGGAAATAAAAAATCAATACCCAGTTTATTTAATCCATTTCATATGTAACCCATGAGATAAAACATGCATACAATCTTATAAAATAATCATAATACATAGATCAAATAGATAAGCGACAAGAGAAATAAATACATGCCCTAGGAAAACCATCAAAAGGAAAAATTTAATTCTCCAAAAGCATCCATAATCCATCTTATTATTGAGTAATAAAAGATTCACGCTTTTAGAAAGCTACAATAGATACTTCTGAAAGATCAAGCCTCTGAAACACATCATCATCCAAGTTTCCAGTCATAAATCGACATGTCCCATGCCATGCTTCACATATGTACTCCTAAAAAGGAATAGACAACATGAAAAAGCAGTACCCAGATAAAAATATGTTATAAAGATGTGTACATATTATGTCCATATGACCATTTTTTCTGGTGTGAAACTATGAGAATAAATATAAATGTACTTGATTTGATATTACATTTGTGGCTCTAGGAAAATTCATCGTCAGTAATTCACTACCATGGAAAATTCACCAACAAAAAATTCACCACCAACTATAATTCATTACTAGCAAAACTTTGATTTTATTAAAAATGTTAAGGTGAATTGCTGGTGATAAATTTTACTTGATGGCGAATTTTCCATGGTGGTGAATTACTGATGGTGAATTTTCCTTCGATGAATTGCTAGCGATGAATTTTTTGGATGCCTACATTTGCATATATAGAGAGGTGAAAGAAGTGAACTACAATCTATTGAACAGAGGTAGGTGAACAACGGTAGTTAGATAGTTGAGTAATCAAGACGGTCATAATGTAATATATTCACCAACATTCCCCATGTATTACATTATTCATGAAACCACAAAAACACTTGCTTAAGGAACCCCCCCCCCTTAAGGCTTATATAACAAAACTTGGCTGATTACAAAATATGTATACATTTTTTGGAACATTTTCCTTTTGAAGAAACAAATCTTAAATCAGGTAGAATTCCTCCAAGTTTCCTTGTAACCCTCAAAAAGGTGAAGCTCTGAGCTGAATTCCTGAGTCCTTCATCCTTTGAACTCCAAAATCATACTGTAATTTTTAGACAACCACCCTCCAAGTTGTCTCCTCAACCCTCATAAAGGTATAATCCTTGGTCTTGACTATAATTATTAGACAACATCCTCCAAGTTGTCTCCTCGACCCTCGTAAAGGTATAATCCTTGGTCACATTCTCGTAAACTCTTTGGGTAACAATCCATATTGAGTTCTTCACACAACCCCTTACCTATCTCCAAAAATAAAACATAACATGTAATGCCCGTCGTGCAAACCCCAGAGAACACACACAATGCAAATAATTTTTTTTCCTTTTTCTTTTTTCTTTTTTTTTTAGGAACCCAATGGGTGCAGAGCACGTTCCACCCAACCATGTGAATTACAAGTAACTGACCCCTCATGCTCAGAGGTGACGAGGAAGAGAACACGGCCATGAATGCCAAACTGACTCAACAACAACATAGTACAAAAACAAATACAACTCAAGGTATACAATGAAACAACCATTGACGTTCACAAATCACATAACAAGTTAAAACTATGAAACTCATCACAATTAAACAAGTATCACCAATTATACAAGTAACTAAATAGCAATCATAAACCAAATTCACAAGAATCAAAAACAACATAAAGGTTACAATATCCATAATACACTTCCAAATAAATCTAAAACAATAACCAGAATACAATTCCATATAAATCTGAAACAACAATTTAGTACACAATTCCAGAGGCAACAAGGAACAAGGAAAACAGGTGTCAAGTGGAGAGTGTCATCACATAGCTCTCATGGGATCCCCTGGCACTTCCTCCAACTGAGGCGCCAGCACCCATCTATGGATCCCCTAGCCCTTCCTCCTACTTGAGGCACCGGCACCATAGGGTAGCTCATGCGGAGTCGATAACCTCTCATGAAGACAAGATTTTGACTTTGCTGACCACGGCCTACTCAGTCTATCATTAGTCTATGATAGCCCTAATGCATAGACGAGGAATCCAATGTTTATTATCTTGTGTGTTTTACTACCCATCCCCCTAAATTATATTTTTAGGTTATCACTTGTTTAACTACTCTTACGTGGGCTCCCCTGAGCACTTCCTCCTTCTGAGGCACTGGCGCCCACGAAGAGCCACTCTCCCTATGACCCCTAACATAAATCAAAACTAGGGAAGGGTTGAACTATAACATGTAAAGCATAAAACTCAAAACAAACTCATACGAGGCATTAATCCTCTCGTGATAACTCATAATCAAAAGTCTTACAAACCCGTTCAACCCTTCCTAACATAACACCAATAACGCTCAAAAGCATAATCAAGAGGTGAATAACACTCTAAATAACAAGCCTCTGGAACAAGGTTTCACAGACCAAAATGGTTCCCACATCGACAACACTAAACAAAGAAAACCATAACATAAAAAGAAAACTCAGATTACATTTGCAAGGTTGCACCATTAAGTTTGATTCCAATCCTAATTATGTAATTAAATACGATTGTCTCAATAAGGTTCACAATCACAATTAAAGGCTAATTCTTGTCTAAACAAATTTTTTTAACCAAAACAATAATTAAACAGTGCCCTTTTTTAAAATATATAAAAATTACTTAATTATAAACAAAATTGAACATTTAAATCAAATATAAAATTACATTCTTAAAATGTAATTAATTAACATTAAAATTACATAATCATAATTCCACTTTAAAATAAATAATATTAAATAAAATGATTATAATTTCACTTTTAATAAAATACATAACAATTATATATTTTTAAAAAAAAATATATATAAGTATATATATATATATAATTATATATATATACATTTATTAGTATACATATATATATATATAATTATATATATTATATATATA
>VDFB02316274.1:0-13069 GCA_007258455.2 Sequoia sempervirens
AAAGAGAGATTACAAATTGGGATGGGCGCTATACTCTGCCTCCTCAGGTCACACAGCTTATAGCCACTTATCAGTCTCTTTGAACAGTCCAATCAAGTTGCAGCCACTGTAAATATCAATTTTCTCCCCTTTTGTTAAAACACATTGGGTATGTTGTGTAGGATGGTTGTTCTTTAACATTGTATGTGTAAATGTGAAAGGAAATTGGGTTTTCATTTAGAAGGGAAAATGGGGTTTTCATCTAATGGGAGAAATTTTTCCTGGGTGTGATTCTACTATGATTTTTACAAGTTGTGGAGATATTTTCAAAGTACACTGAAATAATGGTGGACCAAAAAATGGCTACCCAAAAGGGAATATTGTGTCCTGCTGAAGGAGAATGTGCATGGAAAAATGGAGTAGTGTCATTTGTGCCATTTCTTGCTTCTATTTGTGATTGCCTTGCAAGAGGATTTAGAAATTGACAATGAAATATTAAATCTCATAGCATCAAGGTCAAATGGATTCATGCGGGATGCTGAAATGACACTTGATTAGTTCAGTCTTTTGGGGCAAAGGATATCTCTATCCTTGGTTCAGGAGCTTGTAAGTATGTGTAATCCTCCAATTATCTACTTTACTATTATTGCAATGGTCAACAAAGGAACCGTGTCAAAGAATAACCTATATCCTACATTTCTTAGAAGCCATCCTTTTGTTAAACTTGGATAAGAATTGAAAAATGAAATGCCAACTTGAAGTAGATCTATTTGTTTCTTTCTGGTTCTTTATTGTCCTTATCTAATAATCGATGCATTATCAAGTATCTATAGGATTTCCAATTCACAAAACATTTTTTAAACACATTTTTAGGTACAAAGGATAAGCATTTCCAATCACTACGTTATATGCCCAAAATAATAGTTTTCCTTATATCCAGACATCCATAAATATTTTAGTCTTGAAAGTTCACGTGGACTTAAAGCATTTCCTTATTCATTGAGACCAATTTTGGCCTTAAAAAATGCACATGGCTAGCAACACTAAAATCATCAAACAACTTTCTAACCTATGCCCTTTGAAAACTGTCTTTAGATAAAATGTGTTAATGCAAATTTCAGCTCATTAAAACTTGGTGTTATACAAGCCCACATTGTTAGCGGTCTTCCATGCACATGTCATCATAGAAATTTTATTTGTATTGGAGAGACTGTATCTATTCTATTGAAGTAATTAGTGCATCTGATAGTATGTTAAAAGTACCAATGTAACTTCATACTATAGGAAACACAAGATGCACAACAATGTACCAGAATTTTATCTAGGATTCCAGTTCCAAAGGTGCTAAATAAATTTGCATGTTTCACTATCAGGTAGTAGATATGGATAAGTTGTAGTCATTGTGGTTGGATTTACTGCATTTTAGAATTAAAAATTCAAGCTATACCTATTTTTTAGGTTTTTTGAAAAGTTCAAAAAATGCCAATTCTTTTATTATTGAGCAAGTGATTTTATGTTCAACAACCATCATCAAAGCCTTTATTTGAGCCTCAAAATTGAAAGATACCAGCAGATAAGTTTAAACAAAAAGAAAGAATTATAATCAATTAAAAAAATGTCGGATAAATTTACTCCAATCATGGTGTGTCCTACAAAATTCTGGCTAAATTTCTTGCCAACCAAATAAATCTGTTAGCAACTAGGATTGTGAGACTTGAACAGACATGTTTTATTCAAGTAAGTTCATTGTGGACAACAAAATCAATAAGAAACAATTCTAAATAGTATAATAACACAATTATATGATATTAACTAAACACACCAATTGTAATTCCCATTAACATAATAAAGTTATATTCAATGTTTGAAGGAAAATAAATTCAATGAAAATACATAAACTATCATTTTCAATAAATTTGTAGATTTACTGGCAATGAGAGCAACCAATGGCTACAACTGCCTTTGCTCCACATGCTACCATGCAAGTGCATTTACTCCAATCATGGTGTGTCCAAAATTCTGGATAAAGTTCTTGCCAATCAAATAAATTTGTTAGAAACTAAGATTGTGAGACTTGAACATACATGTTTTATTCAGGTAAGTTCGTTGTGGACAGCAAGACAACAAAATCAACAAGAAATAATTCCATGTTTCATGTGTCATAAAATAGTTTTTGTATTATAAAATATTTTCCCGCAACATGAAGTTTTCCATTATGTTACATTTGACTACAAGGTATATCATTAACCAACAATAATTGTACTTAATCCAATCGACCTTTAAGTTACAGGTCTTCTTCCATTGTACAAAAAATATTATGTTCTGAAACCATTCGGCATAGCATATCGATTTAAATAAAGTTCCATTTGTTCATATTCAAATCTTCTGGGATCCCATCATCAATTGACTTTTGCTATAGATAGTTAGTCTTAAGAAAAGCAATTAACATTTTCTTGCACTTTTTTGCCCTACCCTTTCAATATATTGCCATAGTATATCTTGCTATCGGCGTAACCATTGCACCTCAAGCGCTAGTGTATGATTTTTACAACAAGCATACTCATCGTCACAAATTGGTAAAGTTGATGTGACAAATCGATTCTGCAACGTCAGAGATTATGTAAGAAACTGCAATATTAATTTTCATGCACATATCTATATCGCATGGGTTCATCCAATATGTTGGATTGCCAGTGCCCCATATAAACCCACTTGTAGATTGTCAGAAATCATGAACTGAAGCTCAATATTTGTCATATTTCCAAGATAAATCTGCGATTGTATTCTGGAAGATGTCTGTGCTATGGACTCCATACGACGCAAGCTGGATCTCCATCGGAATAGCTTCAGCAGTTGCCTGTCTCGTGGTTGGCATAACATCTGCATCTGCCATCTTTTATGTTCCCATTCTCTGGGCGGACATAAGACTGAAAGCTACAAGAAATATGCCTCTGTTACCTCCAGGAAGGATTGGAATTCCTTATTTGGGAGAATCCCTTGACTATCTGAGGTCGTAGAGTAACCTGGGCAGCCTTGATGTGTGGTATGATACGCGAAACGCTAAGCACGGGGGAATTTTCGCTACCCATATTCTGGGCAGTCCCACTGTGGTCATGCTGGGTGCGCAGGCGAACAAGTTCGTCCTTATCAACGAAAACAAGCTGTTCAGGAACAGCTGGCCCAAGTCTATAAGAGTTCTCATAGGAGAGCACGCCATGGCTACTTCCTAGGGCGCCGATCACAAAAGGATGCGCCGGATTATACATTCCATTCTGGGGATTGAAAACCTGAAAAAGTCAGTTGGGAGGTTTGAAAGGCTTGTACTGCAGCATCTAGAATCTGACTGGCGTTCTGGCCAAGTCATCTACGCCCATCGCCAAGTGAGGGAAATGGCGTTGTGTGGCTGCCGAGTTTTTCATGGGGCTAAAGGGTGGAGAAGAGTTGCAGAGCTTTAGGCGGCACTTTAACAATTTCAATGCGGGGCTTCTCTCTCACCCTCTCGATCTTCCTTGGACGACCTTTGGCAAGGCCATACGCGCCCGCGCCGCTATTCATGCTCAAATTGTTTCACAGATCTGTCTGCATAAAACCTACTTAAGAAAAATTGGAGAAGAGGAAGAAAACTTTTTGGACATGGTATTAAGGGCTCAAAAGGCAGGGAGCGACTCTTGCTTGAGCGACGAGGAGATTGTAGACAACTTGATGGGCTTTTTCACTGGAGGATACGATACTACTGCCTCCGCTTTGACCACAATTCTTAAGCACCTCTCTGTCTCGCCACAGGTGTTACAACGCCTTCGTAAAGGTATGTGAACTTCATACTGGTTATTATTTTCCGAGATTTCAAATACGAAATGAGGTGAGAAGATCATTTAAAAGTTTACTACTGAAAATCTTGTATTCTTAATTAAATATTCTCCATTTTATTGAGGCAATACAAATTGTGATAAACTCAGAGATAGCAAGAAAATAGGAGAACCTCTTACTTGGAACGAGATTAAAAGTGTGGAATATTTGAGAAATGTAATAGCAGAAGGATTGCGCATTGTGCCTCCTGTGATTAGAGGATTTAAGCAAGCAAAAATAGATATTGTATATGGTGGCTATACGATTCCAAAGGGATGGAAGGTGGGTATTTATTCTTATTTCTAGATGTAAGAGGGGTTATAACTCTTCACACCTTAAAATTTTAGAATTAGTGACTTGCAGGTTCACTAATCTATCAGAGATGCATCCAACAAAGAGGAGTACTTTCACAATCCAGAAAAGTTTGCTCCAAATCGCTTCAATGATCGACATGAGCCATTCTCCTATATCCCTTTTGGACAGGGAAACCGAATATGCCCAGGAAATGAGTTTGCTAAGATAGAAATGGAGGTATTTCTCTATCATTTAGTGTTGAGATATGACTGGGATTTGGTGGAAGCAGACGAACCCATTAGCATCGTCTTCAATCCTCAACCCAAACATGGTTTGCCTTTGATGCTTAAACCAGTAGCCTAGACAAATTGATGTACAGGAAATAATTAAATGGTCGTTAGTATATTATTCTATGTTCCTCATTTCACGTGATTTAGAATGCTTGTCGTAATATAAGATTTTTGATAGGTCCAATGTTATTCAGCGTAGAAAAAGTCAATTACCTATTGTAAATCAGTAGGCTATCCATCTTGTCATGGTTTGGAACATATCTTGGTTTATAATATGAATTGTATATTTTCTATTATATATTTTCAAGGAAACATATAATGGTTTATAATATTAATTGAATATTTTCTATTATTAGCCGATAGGCTATTATAGGTGAGAATTCAACTGGAAAAGTCTCACTATCTGATGCCGACTAAGACTATTCCGGTTGGATTCTGGTTCATTTGCTATCTGATGCCGGATTGTGGGTTTTCCGGTTTGCACGGACGTCTTCCTTACGCAGTCCAATGGCCATCGTACGGTGTACAGTCCATTCATTACTGCATAGGTATGGGTTAGGCCTTAGTCAGGTATGGCTGAGTCCGGCCGCGCCATTGTACACATTCTTCGGGTTTTCGTGTGGCCTGCGAGTTGATATTTCACCAAATCTACACTGTGGATAATAATTGTCCAGTAGCCTTATGATGGCTTTCCAACCAAGCAACGAATTTGACTCATCGTGCTTCAGTTCCATCCCATTTCAGCAAGAAGAAGCTTACAAAAATCCTCTGGATTTTTACATTCAGAAATCTTCAGCAGATGGTTTTAGTAACCCCAGTACAAGTAACCCTAGGAAGGAGGCAGACGTACTCACCACTTAGCAGATTATTCACAGAATGATTGAAAGGGAACGGCGCAAAGACATGAATTCTCTCTACTCAGAGTTGAGGTCACTGCTCCCACAAAAAAGGATTCGGGTATGGTTTTTATTTCATCTCATATCTGAAATGAATCTGTTTGCTGGATTTTCTTTTATATGAGTTGAACTTGAATCGACTATTGTGCAGGGAAAGCGTTAGGGTATAGGTACTGTGTTTTGAATCCAGAGCCATGAATGCAAAGATTTCTTCTTTTTCTTGCTGTTCGAGGTCGCTTAGAAGTGGCGTTCTGAAAAAAAAGGGACTGTTGAGGATACGTTATTTTTGCTCGCTAAATTTAGAGGCTTTTGTTTCGGAAGGGGCGGTTGTTTTCTGGGGTTTTTTGTGGCCTGCAAATTTAGCGAGCTGCTTTTTTGTGGGCAAGGAGAGATGAGATCGAGGTGCTGTTGACTGACAGCATAGCAGAACTAAACTCCATTTAAGGACTCGAAAGCTAAAGCTGCAAGCTACTATCGCCGCTACTTATCAGCGTGCTCTTGTGAGTATGGGTGTTCGGCTGAAAGCCCTGGTGCTCAACGGATACAGATGGAGATCCAAAAGTTCAAAGTGGTGCTTGCCAATGTAGCGGTTGTACCGTCGGTGCCTAGCAGAAAGAAAGGTAAGCTGAGCCACAAGAGCCGCCGTACCGCGGACGAAGGGGTAGACGAAGAGGAAAAAGTTTGGTGACAGGAAAGGCGACGAGATTCATCGGTTCTTCACAGCAGTTGGTCTCAACGTCAAAAGACACAGACAGAGTCTCGTGCCCATAGCACACGGGTTCGAATCGCGCGGACACACCGAAACTTCAGAACCATAAGGTACAAAGCACGTGTTTTCCAGTGATGCGCATGAAAATAGTGCACTTAATATGATTGAATGTGATATAATGGTAGTATAAGCTATATTTACATTTTTAATGGCTTGACTGTGCAGCCCTATGTGGCGGAAGAGATCGCGCGAATTGAAGCAAAGGTGGGAAGGTTATCTATTATAACGAATACTGTGTTCTGGGCGTACTTGCCATGTCTCGCGCTATAGGTAAGAAAAAGAACAACTTAAATTCCTCATTTCAAGATTTCTGTGTAAAACATTTTATAACTATCTCAAAATAGATCAATCAAATAAAGATCTTCCATTAAATAAATATTGGTCAAGTCTGAAACAAAATATTTACTTGAGGTTGAGAAGACTGGGCATTTGAAATCATGAGAATAGATTACTGGTTTACTTTCTAAATTTTCTTAAATGAATTAATGGTATCTAGAAATACAAATGAACAACTGATCTTTCATTATAGAAATAATGGCCAGTATAAACAAAATATTAACCCTCACATTCAGAAGCGTGAGCATTTAAAATTCGGACACAGTTTACAAGTTTATTATCTATTTTTTTAAAAACTAACTAACGATCTCTTGAATAAATAAATCAACAAATGATCTTCCATAGAAATCCTGAGAACAGGCTATGAGTTTATTTTCAAAATTTAAGTAATCGTAAATATTTAAATTAGGGGAGAGGACCCAATAGTTGTGCACCCTAACTTCGTGCTTCTAATTATCCTACATGGAAATTTCAAATCACTCCCAATTTTTTTCAGCGGCTTACTTGGCAAGCCCCCTGCTTATAACTTTCGTTTTCAGGGCCACATCATCAAATATGATGCCACATCAGCATGCTTTTTGTCAAGGTGTCTAAAAAGGCCCAAAAAAAAAGTGCTACCAATACTTGTGCATTCACATCATGGATAGTTGAACGTTGATGTGGCATCACATGATTGGTTACTTTTTAGATCAAAAAATACATTTTGTTTAATTATGGATAGTCAAGTCACAACTATTGGCATTATATAAACAACTACTATCACAACTATTGGACATTATATTAACAACTACTATCACATATATATATGCTTCATTCTCTTCAGAGCTCTGAATGCATTTCATTTTAGTTTCACAGGTAACAGTTAATAGCATTACTAATAGCGACACACTGTATGTTAAACTACAAAATCTGATCGTGTAAGCTTAATCTGGATGTTTATACTATTGAATCATGAATCTTGTTCTTTATGTGCACAAACTCGTTGATTATTTTAATTCTTTCAATCTTCTCTGTACTTCTCAATGTTTTCTTGTGTATCATCATTGTTACATATTTTTTATGGTTAAAAAGGTAGGATAATTATTACTATTTTTTTTGGTAGAGATTATAGTGCAATTTTTTTAAGTTAATCATGTTTAATAGAGTAATACTATAATTACTTCATATTTGTGAATATAAAAATGATTTATAAAATAATTGAGAAAATCATAATACACAAGTTTTATTGAAAAAATTAATTTCATGAAGTCTATGTATTTCAATATTAATGTTTTCCATAGTTTGTATGTCAAACAAATTAGGAAACCTAATATATTTCGATACACTTCATGAATTTGAACCTTCCATTGAAAAAAATTAAGACAAAAACTGACATATTATATATTAGGATAATGTTTGCCTCTAATCGCACTGTCTAATCCACAAATAAACTCTTTTTATTGTTGAATATAATAAAAAAAAATTATTGAACAGTCAGCCTATAATAAAAAAATGCTGCCCTCTCCAAGCACTTAATGTAGTTGGTAAGGTGCAGTGTCGCCCGTCTCATTCGCCATCATATCAGTCAGAGGAATTAATAGTATAGGTGAAGTAATTATAACCATGTCCCTCACGTCCTCCCTCTGATCTTGTAGTGAGCAACTTTGAAATCTATAACAGATGTAAAATCGTAGTGATTAGGTGTCCTTTTACAAAATTAATAAAATTAAATTCAGTCTATACAAAGTGAAGGGTGGCATGTAATGGTGCCTTAAATAAGAATGCACCTCTATGAGTGGAGTGCGGCCCTCTGATCAGGAAAGAATGGAGTTGTGCACCTCCCCCCATCCCTTCCAAAATTCGTGTCGCAACCGTTGTAGAAGAGGGTATGATGCTAAACTTGCAGAGACATTTCCAAGGCGGTGCCCAGTAGAGGAAACAAAAATGAACTTGGCCATTCTGCATAGCTAAACCAAAGCAAACAAAATAAAAAGAAAAAGAAAAAAGAAATGTGATCAGAAACCCAAAGCAGAGACATTTCCAAGGCGGTGCCCAGTAGAGGAAACAAAAATGAACTTGGCCATTCTGCATAGCTAAACCAAAGCAAACAAAATAAAAAGAAAAAGAAAAAGGAAATGTGATCAGAAACCCAAAGCAGAGTATAGCGGTGGCGCCTATCCATGCTTAGGGAATAGGGTTTTCCTTAGAATGCTCGTAATCACTATTTTGGGCATAGTGTTATCTAAATCTTGGTGCTCCATATTGATTTTTAAAATGGACATAAATGGTAAATTAATTTAAATATATAAATCCCTATGAAGTCTTCAAAACAAAGAAAACCTAAATGATGGAAATAGTAATAAGGTTAAAAAGAGAAGGCAATAAAAGTATCACGATTTTAACGACTGCATTAAAGCAAGCACTATCTACAATGGTAAGCTGTTAAATAAAATCTAGGACAACAAATAGAAAAAAAAATGGAAGGCTAAATACGAATCTGCATTCTCCATGAAACTCTTAAGTGGAGTACTTTGTTTTACTAAGAAAAGATGAGACAAACAGGCTGTCTATTTTACAGTGTGCTGGCAGACGTGGCTCCCACGCCTCCTATCAAATATGGCAAATGGAAAAAGAAGGAAAGAATCGACGACTGACAAGAAGGAGAAATCTAACGGCTAAGGTTATTTTTAATCGTCTGGCACGTTACAGAGACAATGACAGCCGTGGATACACTTTGTCAGGTTGTCAACACAACTTACATCAAGCTTGATCTGTCTCTTTTGGTGGAATGTAGAGCTTAAGAGGAAGCATCTAGACTTCCTACATGAAAAAGGGGTTCATTGATATAATTTACTGTGTGATATTACCCAATCTTCTTTCACAGGATTGACCTGCCTACCTTTTCCTAGCGAGAAGAGACAAATGCCCAATGGATTTGAAGATTAAAGCTAAATAAAAATGTACAACATTGAACATTATTAATATATAAATATTAATATAAAAAAAAGGATAAGAGGGGAGATTTTTGATTTGATGATAACGATCATTTAAGAATTTATGATGAAATAATTCGTAATAAGGTGCCTCAAATATTTCATAGTAAAGAGGCTTGCCGATTTGCTAAAAACTACTAGCGTGCGAAGGGTAAATATAATGTATTTAAGTAAGTACAAAAAAAAGAAGACAGGATAAAAAGTTTATTATATAAATAATAGTGAATAAAATGTAGTTAAGTGAATAGTTAATAGTGGATAAAAACGTATTATACAAATAAGTAATAGTCAATAAGTAAATAAATAAATAAGAGAGGATAAAAAGCTAAATATCTAAATGAATAATGGTGAGTGAAATATTGTTAAATAAATAAAAGCGGGTAAAAGATAATTACGTAAATAAATAATAGTGAATAAAAAGGTAGTTAAATAAGTAAATTAATAAAAGTGGATAAAAAGGAAATTATATAAATAAATAATAGTGGAGAGAGGGTAGTTAAATAAGTAAATAAATAAGAATAGATACAAGGGTAAGTAGTTAAATAAATATTGGTGAAAAATAATGATATCAAGTTTCCACAATCCATAATATTCATCATCCCATTTTTTCTGGATTTGATTGTGTGAGAATTTTTTACATCAACGTTTCTGATCACAATATTAGTGAGGGAGGTAATGATTTGTTAGATACCCTATTAAGGTTAGCATGATAAAATTAATGACAGAGTAATCAATAATACTATTATTAATGTTCATAAAAAATAATAATACTATTCTGATTGGTTCGCGTGGTAAATTATATAGCTAATTTAACTGTAAGTCATTAAAGGTGAATATTATATTGGGATAGGTTTGTGAACTATGTTAGAGTTATAAAAATAGATAAATAAATAAATGAAAGCTATCTTAAGAGAAATGTGTAATAACAACTACAACAATGTTCTTATCAAAGTTTAGAAGATTGTTAATATAATATTATGTATTGATCGTGTTGTGTATGTATCTCTTAGAAAAGGAAAAAAGAAGGAAATAATGACATTATTATGGAAAAATAGGGAGTAAAAGTTATTGTTATTATTTTGGTTGATAAGATAATTATTTAAGGTTAAACGAAAATTTGAGAATATTGGGATAACAATAGTTTTTAGGATGCAATAACAAAAGACTTATTCAACAAATTGAAAATTCATTGATTTTTTCCCATTGATGGTGTGCAAATTCTTACTGGCTTCCCCGTAAAGCTAGCAGCATGACCCAGTAAGTCGGAATGTTTTCATAGAACTCGCCACAAGCATGTTTCATGAAATTATCTATAAGAAATGGTTTCATTTTTTGAAAGCATCCTTATATTATATTAAAAAAAAAAATGAAATCTATAGTTTATTTATATGAATTTTACACCAAGAGCCTCCTACTTATATCTATGTATAATCTCTATGTTCATCTTTGTCCTCGCAAAGTCCTATCGAAATTGACTTTTAGCACTTGAAAGGGTTCTTTAATTATTATGTGGAAGGTGTTCCCTTTTTGAAGTGAATCGACCTGATTTAATCTCTATTTTTTCTAGAAGAGATGCAAAACAATTTAAATCATCTCACGTGTTTGATGGTTCTAAAAGAGATGCAAAACAATTTAAATCAGCTTACTTGTTTGACAGATCTCCAAGAAATGCAAAATGATTTAAATCATATTAGTGTTCACATTATTTTACTAACTATCCATTTGATTATGGTCTTTAGATAAGGTGATTGGACATGCTTACAACTTTTTACTTTAGTAAATAGTGATGCATAAAGCTGCACTTATATTATAGTTAATTAAAAATTAAATGCATGCATTACACTTTGTGGGGAATATTTGATTCAAATGTATACATTTTGTAGATTCAAATTTACGTTTTATTGTGATTTTTACCCCTGCCCTTCAATATATTGCCCAAGTATATCCTTCTATCGGCGTAACCATTGCTCCTCGTTGAGGTGTGTTAATAGATATAGTTAGGGTTGGGGTAATAATTGGGGTTACTAGCATCAAACTTAGGGTTAGGGTTAGCATTAGGATTAGGTTTACATTTAGGTTTGTTGTCAAGTTTAGGGTTAATAGATATAGTTAGGGTTGAGGTAATAATTGGGGTTAAGGTGGTCAAGTTTAGGATTAGGATTATGGTTAGGTTGGGGTTAAGAGATATAGTTAGGTTTAGGGTTTATGTTAGGATTAGGGCTAGAGATATAGTTAAGCTTATGGTTAGGGTTAAGAGATATAGTTAGGGTTAGAAATATGGTTAACATTAGGATGAGGATTAGGGTTTGCATCAAAATTAGGATTAGGGTTCGCATGAAGAATAGTTTAGGATTAGGGTTAGGTTTAGCATTAAGGTTAGGGTTACAAAAGGGTTTAGGGTCACGTTTAGGGTTAAGAGATATAGTTAGGGTTAGGGTAATAGTTGGGGTTAAGCTTATCAGGGTTAGGGTTAGGGTTAGCGTTAAGAGATATGGTTAGGGTTACAGGTAAGGTTAATGTTAATGCTAGATATATAGTTACAATTAGGGTTAGGGTTGAGATTTAGTTAAGAGTAGGGTTACTGTTGGCTTTAGGATGAGGCTTAGAGATAGCATCAAAATTAGGGTTAGGGATAGCATCAAGATTTGCTCAAGATTAGGGTTAGAATTAGGTTTAAGGTCAAGGTTAGGTTTACGAATAAGGTGAGGGTTAGGGGTTGCATAATTTTTATGGTCATACTTAGGGTTAGGTTTTGAGTTAGAAATATCATTAGGTTTAGGGGATTAGAAATTTAGTTAAGAATAGGGTTAGGGTTAGGGTTAACATCAAGATCGAGGTTACGGCTAGCATCAAAATTAGGATTAGGGTTAGAATGAAGATTAGCTTAAAATTAGGGTTAGAGCTAGGATCAGGGTTAGGGTTACAATTAGATTTAAGATCAATTTTAGGCTTAGGGTTACGATTTACATCATGGTTATGGTTATGCTTATGGTTAGGAATTGGGATAGAGATATAGTTAGGTTTAATGTCATTATGTGGTTAGGTTTAGGGATAGACAATGACTTAGGAATAGGGTTAGTGTTAAGATTAAGTGATATGGTTAAATGTTCTCAAAGGTTAAAATATATAGTTAGGTTTAGGGTTTAGGTTAGGATTAGGGATAGAGATATAGTTAAGCTTATGGTTAGGGTTAAGAGATACAGTTAGGGTTAGAAATATGGTTAACATTAGGATGAGGGGTAGGTTTTGCATCAAAATTAGGGTTAGGGTTAGCATTTCTTTTGCTTTCCAGGCCTTGAAGCCAAATGGCATATATCATAGCCCCTCACCATCAAACACCAACAATTGTACTTTATTTTGTTCAAAAAAAAGTTCTAATGCAAAATTGCTCACCAATTTTTTGACTTTTCATAGCGCACATTTTGTATATCATGAACTACCAACAAATGTACTTGCTACAGTTGAGCTATAATGTTCCACCACTTCGACCATTTAAGATAATATATTGTGTTGTTCATCCACTTGGCATATTCAACTCTACTTGCATCCCGCCACCCATTCACATTCGCTACGAATAATTACTCTTGCAAAAAACCAAATTGCACTTTCCCCATGCATTCTCCCCCTCCCTGCCCTCCGAATACACTACCATAGTATACCCTCCTATCGGCGTAACCATTGCGCCTT
>VDFB02316275.1:0-16518 GCA_007258455.2 Sequoia sempervirens
TGGCTCTTGTACGATTGTGAATGCTAGTGTGGTAAGCCCATAAGGTGAGATTAGGTTGGAGGTGGCAGTCATGACTAGCGTCACTGATAGTCTTCTTCAAAAAAATTATAATGCTCTTCTTAGATGCCTCATAGTGGTCATTGCCTTGGGGATTATATGGAGTGGTGAATTTGCATTGGATGTGAAATTTTTCATATAATTTATGAAAATTTTGGTACTTAAATGCAGAACTATTATTCGTAATGATAGATTATGGGACACCACACCAACAATTGATTTAATTTAAGGATGGATTTAGATATGTGTTTTCTAGTAATGTATGCCATAGGGATAGCCTCTATCCATATTGTCAAATAGTCGATCACTGTGGTAATTAACTTATGACCACTGAATGAGGTGGAATGGATTTTACCTATGATTTCAAGCCCTCGTTGGATGACAGGCCATGGTGATGTGATTGGCTAGAATTCTTGGCTCATGCCTTAATACTTTCATTAAATAAGTCTTTTCATTTACTCTATGGAGTCAAAATAAGTACTTCTTGTAGGTCAAATCAAAGATGCACAAGTTGCATTGGTAGTTTATCCACAAAATAAATTGAAGCTCAACATTTTGGTGGCTGATATTCTAACAAGTTATGCTATGTTGTTATGAAAAAAGCTTTTGCATAGACCTAGGTGTTGCAATCCAATTCAATTTGTCTCACACCTTGATACCTCTTGGTGACAAGTAAGTTCATCTTAATCTTAATCCCAAGGCAAAATACATTATTTTGAAATTGAATTGTCAAAGATCAAAGATTCTATATGTTAGAACTAGTGTTGGTACCTATATGCTCACTTTCAAAGGAGACGAAATACCTAAGTTTCTCACCCCTAATATATCTGCTAAAATCTGAATGATGTGATTTTATGAAACCCCATGTTATTTCAGTTTGAGAGCAAGGAGAGTGCTTATATCCCCTATAGGAGAATTTTTTTCTAAAGCCTATAAATTAGCCTTTGAGGCTACTAATAACATGACTGAGTATGAAGCCTTGGTTTTTTGTTTGTAGTTTGTGCAAGAAAAGGAAATCAAGTAGCTCAATGTAACTACTCATGTAGAATTAGTGGTCAACCAAGTTAGGAATCAATTTCAAAAAAAGAATAAAAGACTAATAAATTACCAAAATAAAGTGGGATGAAACTAAAGGATTTGATGCCTTCTCTTGATGCATGTTATCCTCGAGAAAAGAAAATTCCAAAGTGGATTTTTTGGTAGTGTTTGCTTCTCTTCTAATTACATATCCCATTGTTGAAATGGATGTATATTTTGTTGATCTTATTTATAGACCAAGTGTGCTAGAATGATAAAAATTGGTAGGTCTTCAATCATGACAAATATATCATTTCTTTCCTTGAGGATATGCTAATTTTTAAATTTTTATTTTTGGAAGTCCTCAAGCTTCCAAGAAAAGTAATACAATTGAAAATATGTATGGAAGCCATGAAGTGCTATAATTTGAAGAAAATACCATTACGAAGGTTCTAGTCTCATTAGAGTAGTTGTTCAACAAACAAGATTGTAGTGTAAAAATAGGAGAAAATTTGTCCAGGTTTCAATAACGGACAATCATAAAAAATGTCTATAGGTGAGATTTTGTGGATTGACAATAAATATGACAACTTTTTCTACAACTTTACAACTTTGAAAACCTACACATTCACAAAGAGGAGAAAAATTGTTTGTTTTTTGTGGATAAGGGTTTCCCTTGTTCAAACCCTAGATTGGTAATTAAACCTTGAATTGTGTTGGTGTGAATAAATTTCTTGTACCTAGTTATTTCATTTACTAGGGACTTAGGGGACATATTCACATGTTAAGTTTACTTAGGTTCTAATATTTTTTCTAGAAGGTGTTAGTTGTCGTTAATTGCTATCTTATCTTTTGACAACTAACACATGCGAACTAGGTAGTTGTGTCAAGTCATCTCATGTCATGAGATTAAGGCACTTGTCATAATCTTATGACATCTTGCATCTCACCTTGGCTATATAACCAAGGGGTCTCTACTACATTGTACATTGATTGTTTTTGCATTCATTGATAAGAATACAATTTATTCTTGTCATATAGATCTTCTAAATATTTGTGCTTTTCATAGGCCTTTATAGCTTGGGTGGCTATCTGCATAGCCAAATCTTACATGGTAGCAAAGCAAGTTGAGTGCCTTTGGTTAGTCTTTTTTGAGATCTTGAGTGCAATCTTGTATTTTCTTGAAGCATTGAGTATGCTCTTCTCTTGTATCTTTGGATAATCTAGAGAATCAGAAAGGTGTGATAGAAATACTAGATTTTGGGGGTTTCTCTTTGGCTTTATATTGTAGGAGCATTTTGGGAGCTTGTTGCGTTAGATCTTAGCTCATTATTATGTTCAGAGTGTCTGAGAAAGTCAGATTTTCCTTTTGTTTCATCCCAGTTGGACATTCGAGGAAAATCTACAAGGGTTTGAAGATTGAAGGTGGTTGCCAAATCTAGGAGGTAGCCAAATTTTCATATCATTTCAGTGAAAAAGGACATCCCCATTGAATCCAAAAGGGTCAAAAACCCTAAGATTGACTACCAAATCATTGAATTTGGAAAACATTTCTCTTAGAGGCAAAAAAATTAGCAGGTGGGTTGTACGACCCTACCTACATAGGTAGGAATTTTTATTAAAAAAAATAAAAATTTGTAATTCCATTTTTTTAAATAAAATTTGAAAAAAAAATGTCGTATTTATTTATAAATCAAAATTTTTAAATAAAAGAAATGTAATTTTTGCAAACTTGCGATACCTAGGTACTGTCAGCCTACGGCGCGCAGACTTGCCACCAACTATGACAGGGACATCTCTCACCTACATGACCACTGGTCATTGCAAGGGGAAACCTCCTTCCTTACCCCACAGGCCCCATTTTTTATTTTTTAATCTTTTTTTAATTTTCTTTATTATTTGTAATAGTAAATTTTTTAAATTAAACTTTTAAATAAACTTTTTTTAAAAACAAATTGCATTTCAATAAGCAAACCTTAGAAAACTTTTTTCCTACCAATCAAGCCTTGTATTGCATCTTTCACTCCTCTAAAAGATAGTCAAATGGGGCCATTTGTTCCTATCGACATCCACTTGGAGAGCTCTTTTCATGGTCATCTACTTTAGTGCTCTTTTGGTTGGCTTCTTCATCATAATTTTTTAGTTTTACATCATGGTTGTTGTAGTTATCCTCTTCTATTCTTGTAAGAGCACTAAAATAAAGTGCCACAATCTTGCTATTCCAGTGTACTCTGTCATATTTTATGCTTCTTTGGATTGCTCTATGTATCTAGTGTTAGTTCCTATATACTTGGTGAATGCAGTGACTGGTTACCCATGCATTTTAATGTGATGGACTAGATACCATATAAACACTCCTATTTTGTAAGCAATCTACCTTTATTTAGAAGTTAAATACTACACCTATAGGCTTGGCACCTGTCTACAAGTTGTGATAGGGATATACCATTCTTTCAAGAGAGTGTCCAGTTCATACTTGTGCAGTTGTCTCCTTGATTATGACCTTATTCTTGTTGCATTGTGGATTCATGTATAGTTCTCCATTGACAGATTCTACAATTACTCTTGAGTTGACAATTTCAGCTCAGTCACCAGCTATGTTGACATCTTCTATAGTTGTTCCTGATTCTTTCTATTAGTGCTTGCCATAGTTTGACATTCTTTTGAAGTAGCATTTTGAGGACTCATCATCATCCTTGGTCTGCTCTACATCAATCTTCACATTGTTTTACATTATCTCCTTCTTTAGTTAAGGTTGGGGATTCCTGACATTATGGCATTTGAGCAGGGACTCAATGTTGAGGGGGTTGCATAGAATTTCTTCATTCTCTCTTATGGGGGGCTTCTTCCTCACTCGAGGGGTGATCCCACAAAGCTGGTTTACAATTTCTAGGAGATTCTAATTTTTGTTGAAATCACATATTTTTAGAAAATATAATGATTCAAGCCTTAAAAATTTCCATTTAAAGCATTCCAATTGAAGAGGGTTTGATCAAACTACCTTAGATCAAACCCCATTGGATAGAACCTCGCTAGTTTTAAACCATACCTAGAATAGAGTCTTTTTTACACCTATCAAAATGCTGAAAAAAACCACTTTTGATTTATTTTTTTGGGGATCAAATGAATTCATTTAAAATTCATTTTTTTGTAAGTATGTAGTCCTTGCTATAAGCTTCCGAAAAAGTATAATTTTAAATAAATTTAATTTTGTTATTATATTTACATTTTATTTCTTGTGAATGTAGGTTTTTCATAGAAACTCATGCTCTTTGTTCTACACATGTGGAAAAATAAAAGAGTATCAGAAAAAATAAAAAATAAAAAAAAATAAAAAATGAGTGCACCAAATATTGAAGTCCTTGATCCAACCAAAAAAAAAAAAAATTGATACATACAAATATATTTACTTTAACCTATGGCTCTTTAAGTTCATATTAACATCATTTCCTAGAATAATTATCATTATGATGAAACTAAGTAAGTATTGTATCCATAAACAGTTTAACAATATTTAACATATCTATGCAATTCAAAATTGAAGTAGAAATAGTCTATATCTACCATGGTTAGTCCTTCCGACTCATTTATAAATAACATCTAGATTAAATGTATTTTAAAAGAGAACACTTTGATCTGTACTTAAATTAGGATTGGTTACTTCTAAGGTGAGATTATGCTAGGCTGTAAATGAAATTTGCATGCTCAGGCATATTTGATAGCAGCATTAAGAGATTAGTGCAGTCTAGAGCCAAACAGATAGGGAATAGAGGATTTTTATTTGTAGGAATTTGATCTTAGTGCATTTTATACTATTCATCTATTATCTTTCTATTCTTATATTTAAAAAAGGAAAAATATTAATGCAAGTGAGAGTTTCACGTGAGTCGCTATATTCCTCTAAGTGATCTTTGATTTCCTTCTTACTTTTTCTTCTTTCACACGATGATCTCTTGATTGACCATTTGTGTTCCTATTTCTATTGTATGGTAAATAATGACTCTTAGCAAGACGTGTATTTGTGAAAAGAAGTGTATCTTCATGGTTTCATTATATCCCCTAATTGAAATCGATTAAGGTTTAACAAAGAATAGAATACATATGTCATCCTAAAGAAATCGTGTAACATGAGTGTAGAAATATAATATTATTTTATGAATAAATTGTCTAATGTGAAATATGCATATATATGTTTTTTATTAATTTCTCCCTTTTGATCGATTTATCTTTCACACTGGGCATATGAAATCTCCCCAACAAGATAGACCTTTGAGCATGAGAAGGGAGATGGGAGATCAGAAGCTTGTGATGACACTATTTTCACAAGAACATGAGGAGAAAAACTAGTAGAGTGCCAACCTTAGAGCTTCAACAATCGAGAAAGTGTTGTGAAATGAAGTGTGGATTGCTTAAGTGAGACAAATTGAGTGTCTAGAGAAAGAAGAATTTGGATTGAATGAGAAAGATAGATATTTGAAGGCGAATAGAAGCCCAAAAGAGCCATTCAAGGTCATTCAAGGGCACAAGGGTGATACTCTTCATCGCCAATGGAGAAGTGTAATGCCTCTAAATATTCTAGAGGTGGGAATCATGTTAGGATGGCAACATGTTGCACAAACATCTGTTTGTTGCACTAGTATCCCCAAAAAAATTCCCCCATCATCACTACACACCACGACCAAGTGGATGGAAAGCGGATGGATGAGGTGGAATAGCATATTTGGGTTTGATTTTCCTATGGTAAGGGGTGTAAATGGGGAATTTACATGCGGTGCAAATTCTCTTGCTGAACTTTTCACAAAATCCTCCGACTAAATTAATTAATTGGTTGATTTAGACTAATTAACCCCCATTACCTTACCCTCCAATGTTTAATTTTACTTTATCCCTTAATCATTGTCTATTTAATCATAGTCATTCAAATTGAGCACATGGATCACAATCTAAACTTGTCATCATGTGAGAAGTATCCCTCCCACCTTTTTCCTCTCATATGTGAAAGGATGCAAAAGTCTACATAAGTTTTCATTTAATCATAGTCATTGAAATTGAGCACATGGATCACAATCAAAACTTGTCGTCATGTGACAAGTATCCCTCCCACCTTTGTCCTCTCATATGTGGAAGGATGGTAAAGTCTACAGAAGTTTTCATATCATCCATCCATTTTATAATCTCTAAATCTTAGTCGCTCACATAGGATATACCCTAGTGTTCACCTAATGAAATTCTAAATCTTAGTCCTACCATCATGTTGTTCAAAGAGTTGATCGATTAGACAACACGGGCCTTTCTTTGGAACACTTTTTAGAATTGGGAAAAAGGGCACGTGTACACCCCAACTGTACATAGCTGTGTAATACCAATTGTGTTGGTACCTATAGTGTAAGAATTCTTCCTTAGTTTTTGAAAATAACTTCTTAAAATAGTTACACATCCATTTTTTTATTTATTTTTTATAACATCGATTGTGATGGTACTTAGAGTGTAAGAATTAGTCCTAGTTTCTTAAAAGCGGAGATGGTTGATCTGATAATTCATAATTGAATGAAATGCATTTTTTAGATTTAAAAATCCATAAATTATGTGATATCGTATCAACACACAAACAAAACATATAAAAAAAAAAGCATACTGAAGTGGCATCATTTGATGATGTGAACCTCAACTTTAATTATAAGCAAGGATCTTATTATGTAAGCTACTATAAAAAACTATTATTTGAAATTACCATTTATTAATTTGAGAGGTACAACATTAAAGTGCTCAACTATTAGGCAGGTC
Organism: Sequoia sempervirens; assembly: GCA_007258455.2. Taxonomy (NCBI): domain Eukaryota; kingdom Viridiplantae; phylum Streptophyta; class Pinopsida; order Cupressales; family Cupressaceae; genus Sequoia; species Sequoia sempervirens. The sequence goes on from VDFB02316275.1 coordinate 6,859, forward strand.
ATCTCGAGTATGAATACATTTTCAAACAATACAAGATATTTTATTATTTGAACTGTAATTTTTACAAATTTGAAAAGGACCCACCAATCAGACAGTCTCATTCAATAAGTTTATGAGGTGCAATGTAAATTAATCAATTTTTAACATGACTGATAGGTGCATATGCCAGAAATACAGCTTTTCATTTCTAACACCTAATCATTTGCAGTAATAAATTTAAAATATGGAAAAAAAAAAAAAAATTTAAATCATGCTTGATTTGTTTTTTTTTTTTTTTATATGACTTGTTCTCGAGATTCTTTAGATATTAGTTTTGGGAGTATGTCTAATAATTTTATTTTATTTTTAAATCCAATTTACAATTACTCTTAAAATTGAAGATTAGGCAAGAAATAACCCTCTAAAATTGTAGAGGCAATTCAATGACGGGCTCATCAAGCACCAATGGGTTACATTATCTTCTTATAATTGTTTCTTTTTTGTGGATACAATTTTAAAGATTTTATAACACTGGGAAAACTACCACATACAGAAAAGGATTGAATATTACTAGACTTGGCAGCTTTGACATTAGGATACACTTTGTTGATTTATAATTTGAAAAGTAGTCAGCATTCAATTTTTTTAGACCGTCACCTGTAAAGGATAATTCAAAGCTTTAATATTCCGTGTACTGTCACACTCGAATAGCTTTGAAATTCGACATTATATTTTAAAAGCTTCCCTCAAAAGTAAAATGTGCTTCAAATGTCTGGTTTGAGTTCTGAGCAGTACTCTATCATCTAAGATTCTAGGCAATCATTATACAGACTTGAACATCTGCTAAAAGAAAATTTAACACCTGAAAAATATATAAACAATATATAGCTGCTGATTGGTTGATTCTAACATCAACAGATCATATTTTCCTGTAGGTGCAGGTAAGATTTGGAATTCAAAATTAATTAATGGTCATACATTGAAACATTGTGCAAATATGAGCTGGACGGGCTAAGGATTTAACTGTATAAGAGTCTTGCATTAACTCATTTGGTGAAAAGAGTGCTAAATTTTTGAATTTAGATTATTATAACTTGCAGTGATTTAATAATCCCCAAAGATTTTGTCAATTCAGACAACTTGAAACAGCATAGCATTACACAGAGTTTTAAGAAGTTTATACCATTGTCAAACCATGAGAACATACATTATCTCTATCAGTGTGCCCCAGTATATATTTTTAACACGAACCCTTAATCAACTATAAATTTATGTTATATTGTCATTAAATGCTTTGCATAGTTTCCTAGAAAATATTAACACTCGAGTACAGTTGAATACTAAAAAAGAGTGACAATGCAGGGAAAAAGAGCTAAACAAATGGAAGTTTCTGCAAATGGCCTCTAGTTCTTTATTGCAATAAGATACATACTTTATATTAATTGATCCTCGAGAAAAGAAAATTCTAAAGTGGATTTTTTAGTAGTGTTTGCTTCTCTTCTAATTACATATCCCATTCTTGAAATGGATGTATATTTTGTTGATCTTATTTATAGACCAAGTGTGCTAGAATGATAAAAATTGGTAGGTCTTCAATCATGACAAACATATCATTTCTTTCCTTGAGGGAAATGGTACTTTTTAAATTTTTATTTTTGAAAGTCCTCAAGCTTCGAAGAAAAGTAATACAATTGAAAATATGTATGGAAGCCATGAAGTGCTATAATTTGAAGAAAATGCCATTACGAAGGGTCTACTTTTATTAGAGTAGTTGTTCAACAAACAAGATTGTAGTATAAAAAGAGGAGAAAAATTGTCCAGGTTTCAATAACGAACAATCATAAAAAAAATGTCTATAGGTGAGATTTTGTGTATTGACAACAAATATGAAAACTTTTTCTACAACTTTACAACTTTGAAAACTTACACATACACAAAGAGGAGAAAAATTGTTTGTTTTTTGTGGATAAGGGTTTCCCTTGTTCAAACCCTAGATTGGTAATTAAACCTTGAATTGTGCTGGTGTGAATAAATTTCTTGTACCTAGTTATTTCATTTACTAGGGACTTAGGGGACATATTCACATGTTAAGTGTACTTAGGTTCTAATATTTTTTCTAGAAGGTGTTAGTTGTCGTTAATTGCTATCTTATCTTTTGACAACTAACACATGCGACCTAGGTAGTTGTGTCAAGTCATCTCATGTCATGAGATTAAGGCACTTGTCATAATCTTATGACATCTTACATCTCACCTTGGCTATATAACCAAGGGGTCTCTACTACATTGTACATTGATTGTTTTTGTATTCCTTGATAAGAATACAATTTATTCTTGTCATATAGATCTTCTAAATATTTGTGCTTTTCATAGGCCTTTATATCTTGGGTGGCTATCTCCATAGCCAAATATTACATGGTAGCAAAGCAAGTTGAGTGCCTTTGGTTAGTCTTTTTTGAGATCTTGAGTGCAATCTTGTATTTTCTTGAAGCATTGAGTATGCTCTTCTCTTGTATCTTTGAATAATCTAGAGAATCAAAAAGGTGTGATAGAAATACTAGATTTTGGGGGTTTCTCTTTGGCTTTATATTGTAGGAGCATTTTGGGAGCTTGTTGCATCAGATCTTAGCTCATTATTATGTTCAGAGTGTCTGAGAAAGTCAGATTTTCCTTTTGTTTCGTCCTAATTGGACATTCTAGGAAAATCTGCAAGGGTTTGAAGATTTAAGGTGGTTGCCAAATCTAAGAGGTAGCCACATTTTTAGATCATTTCAGTGAAAAGGAACATCCCCATTGCATCCAAAAGGGTAAAAAACCCTAAGATTGACTACCACATCATTGAATTTGGAAAAAATTTCTCTTAGAGGCAAAAAAATTAGCAGGTGGTTTGTACGAACCTACCTACATAGGTAGGAATTTTTATTAAAAAAATATTTTGTTTTGAAATTCCATTTTTTTAAATAAAATTTGAAAAAAAAATGTAGTATTTATTCATAAATCAAAATTTTTAAAGAAAAGAAATGTAATTATTGCAAACTTGCGATACGTAGGTATTGTAAGCCTATGGCCCGCAGACTTGCCACCAACTGTGATAGGGACATCTCTCACCTGCACGCCCGAGTTGAAGGTGCAGGAAATTCTGGAAATGCAGAACATAGTCTATGGAAAGATGGCTTACAGGGAATTCTTAATCCACTGGGTGGGCAAGCCGAAGGATGAGTCGATTTGGGAGCGAGCTGAGTCGCTTTGGCATGAAGAAGAGAAAGTCATGAGGTTCCTGGATGGGAACCTCACTCAATCTTAAACTGAGTCCAGAAAGCTTACTCCCAGCACTGTGATGGTTTCAGCTTGGAGCCAAAGCCGAGTGTAGGCATCGAGGGCATCGCTTAAGTTATTTGGGGGAGAATGTAAGGGGATATTGTTGCTTGAATATAGATAGCTGTGATGCATGCAATCTTATCCGAATAGGCCCAATGTTGGGGGCGCAAAGACCCAGTCAATGTGGTAGTAAAGATGATACGACTTGGTATCTTGAAGTATACGTGTCACGACATTGTATTCAATGGTATCGAGCTCCAACTCAACACTGGAGCCACGAACCGATGCAGTGTTGAAGGCATGTTCTGATAGAACTCTAAATAGTGGTGTTTCTTACTCCAATTGACACGGTTTCCATTCTGAGTTGTGGCAGTGCCAACTCACCCAAGTTGCATTGTGTGGAAGATCCTATGCGAGTCTGTTGCTGTGTTGCATCGAGTCATTGTAGACTAACTTATGCTCATGGTTTGATGTCATCTATTAGGGCTTGTGGCTACAAAATAGGTTGCATAATTCAGTACAAATAGAGTGACATTGGATGTTATTGTATTATGAAGGTGAAGTGAATCTATATTCTGTATGCAAGTATTCTCTGTAGCATTGTAAGCTAATCTGATTGAGGTTTTGGCGAGCCGAAGGGGCTAGTCTTTTGTCTTCATTATTTTGTGATTTAAGTGGGAACCCGAAGTAGTGTTGTAACAAGTGAATGTAGTGTAAGCGTTCTCGACTCAGCCGACTTGCATGTACATTGACTTGAGTTGCATACTACTGTGGCTAAATAAAATAAGCGAGTTACCCAGTATATAATGTGTTCAATAATCTGCTTGCATTATTGTTATATTACTGCTTTATATTCTGAGTTGCACTATTTAAATTGGCCGAGTTTGCGAGAGTCACAATCCTACGAAATTAGATAAGGCATAGTCCAAGCTGCGAGATCAACCAGATCTCCTTGAGCTCGGCGAGATGTGGTTTTGGTGCCGCACGAGGTTGGCTCAGGTTGGCCATAATATTGTAGCAGATGCATTGATTCAGAAGACTCAACTCACTGCACTGGGAGAGCAGTTAGGCAAAGGAGCAAGTTAGTTGGGTGTTGCCGAGCACATACTAGAGAAAGTGAAAGAGGGAATCCAGAATGATTCACAAGCTTATCAAATAGTAAATCAAGTCAAAGCTGGATGAACTCACCGTTTCCATCTTCAAGGTGATTTACTCTACTTTACTGGTTCTAGACTATACATACCCAAGTTGAAGGAGTTGCGCAGGGAGGTCATGTCTGAGTGTCATGATTCTATTTGGGCGGGGCATCCAAGACAGAAGCTCACCCTTGCACTCCTTGAGCGGGCCTATTTCTGGCCCAATATGACAGATGATGTCGAAGCATTTGTGAGGACCTACCTGACTTGTTAGCAAGACAAGGCAGTAACTCAGCTACCTGGTGGCTTGTTGCAGCCATTAACAGTGCCGATGCAACCTTGGGCAAGCGTAAGTATGGATTTTATAACCTAGCTGCCTTTGGTGGAAGGTCATTCCAGTATCATGGTGGTGGTAGATCACTTCTCAAAGTAAGTAGTGTTTGTCGCATGTAAACTTCCATGCCCAACTGAGGTAGCAGCTAGGTATTTCTTTCAGTACGTGGTGAAATAATGGGGAGTTCCTTTAAGCATTGTGTCTGATAGGGATCCAAGGTTCACGTCTAGTTTTTGGGTTGAGCTCTTCAGACTCATCGGGACAAAGTTGCTCATGTCGACAACCTATCATCCGCAGACGGATGGTTAGACCGAGCAGGTGAATGGCATACCGAAGGACTATCTATGACACTACATCTGGGCGGATCAGAAGAATTGGTCACAGTTGTTGGATGTGGCCCAGTTCAATTATAACTTGCAGAAATCTGGATCGAGTAAGTACTCGCTGTTCAAGTTGGTGACGGGGCAGCAAACACTCACGCCTCACACCATTTTGAGAGGATACATGGGTCTGAGCTCTAAAGCAGTAGAGTATGTTAAGGAATTCAATGACAGGATTGATCTTGCGATGTATTATCTTATAAAGGTTGTGGACCGCATGAAGAGGGATGCAAACGGCAACATGCTACACAAACATCTTTTTGTCACGCTAGTGTCCCCAAAAAAATTCCCCCATCGTCACTACACACTGCCGCTAAGTGGATGGAAAGTGGATGGATGAGGTGGAATAGCATTTTTGGGTTTGATTTTCCTATGGTAAGGGGTCTAAATGGGGAATTTACATGGGGTGCAAATTCTCTTGCCGGACATTTCACAAAATCCTCCGACTAAATTAATTAATTGGTTGATTTAGGCTAATTAATCCCCATTACCTTACCCTCCAATGTTTAATTTTACTTTATCCCTTAATTGTTGTCTATTTAATCATAGTCATTAAAATTGAGCACATGGATCACAATCTAAACTTGTCATCATGTGACAAGTATCCCTCCCACCTCTTTCCTCTCATATGTGAAAGGATGCAAAATTCTACATAAGTTTTCATTTAATCATAGTCATTGAAATTGAGCACATGAATCACAATCTAAACTTGTCATCATGTGAAAAGTATCCCTCCCACCTTTGTCCTCTCATATGTGGAAGGATGCAAAAGTCTACACAAGTTTTCATCTCATCCATCCATTTTATAATATCTAAATCTCAGTCACTCACATAGGATATACCCTAGTGTTGCCCTAATGAAATTCTAAATCTTAGTCCTACCATCATGTTGTTCAAAGAGTTGATCGATTAGACAACACGAGCCTTTCTTTGGGACACTTTTTAGAATTGCGAAAAAGGGCATGCGTACACCCCAACTATACACGGCTGCATAATATCGATTGTGTTGGTACCTACAGTGTAAGAATTATTCCATAATTTTTGAAAATAACTTCTTAAAATAGTTATACATCCATTTTTTAATTTATTTTTTATAACATCGATTGTGATGGTACTTAGAGTGTAAGAATTAGTCTCTAGTTTCTTAAAAGGGGAGATGATAGATCTTAGAGTGTAAGAATTAGTCTGTAGTTTCTTAAAAGGGGAGATGGTTGATCTGATAATTCATAATTGAATGAAATGCATTTTTTAGATTTAAAAATCCATAAATTATGTGATATCGTATCAACACACAAACAAAACATATAAAAAAAAAGCAGACTGAAGTGGCATCATTTGATGATGTGAACCTCAACTTTAATTATAAGCAAGGATCTTATTATGTAAGCTACTGTAAAAAACTGTTATTTTAAAGTACCATTTATTAATTTGAGGGGTAGAACATTAGAGTCCTCAACTATTAGGCAGGTCATCTCAAGTATGAATACATTTTCAAACAATACAAGATATTTTATTATTTGAACTGTAACTTTTACAAATTTGAAAAGGACCCACCAAACAGACACTCATTCAATAAGTTTATGAGGTGCAATGTAAATGAATCAAATTTTACCATGATTGATATGTGCATGCACCAGAACTACATTTTTCATTTCTAACACCTAATCATTTTCAGTAATAAATTTAAAATATGGAAAAAAATAATAATTTTAAATCATGCTTGATTTGTTATTTTTTTTTTATATGACTTGTTCTGGAGACGCTTTAAATATTAGTTTTGGGAGTATGTCTCATAGTTTTTTTTTTTTTTTAAATCCAATTTACAATTACTTTAAAATCGAAGATTAGGCAAGAAATAACCCTCTAAAATTGTAGAGGCAATTCAATGACGGGCTCTTCAAGCACCAATGGGTTACATTATCTTCTTATAATTGTTTCCTTTTTGTGGATACAATTTTAAAGATTTTATAACACCGACAAAACTACCACATACAGAAAAGGATTGAATATTACTAGACTTGGCAGCTTTGACATTAGGATACACTTTGTTGATTTATAATTTGAAAAGTAGTCAGCATTCAATTTTTTCAGACCATCACCTGTAAAGGATAATTCAAAGCTTTCATATTCCGTGATAATTCAAAGCTTTCATATTCCGTGTACTGTCACACTCGAATAGCTTTGAAATTTGACATTATATTTAAAAAGCTTCTCTCAAAAGTAGAATGTGCTTCAAATGTGTGGTTTGAGTTCAGACCAGTACTATATCATCTAAGATTCTAGGCAATCATTATACAGACTTGAACATCTACTAAAAGAAAATTTAACACCTAAAAAATATATAAACAATATATATCTGCTGATTGGTTGATTCTAACATCAACAAATCATATTTTCCTGTAGGTACAGGTAAGATTTGGAATTCAAAATTAATTAATGGTCAATACATTGAAACATTGTGCAAATATTAGCTGGACGGGCTAAGGATTTAACTGTATAAGAGTCTTGCATTAGCTCATTTGGTGAAAAGAGTGCTAAATTTTTGAATTTAGATTATTATAACTTGCAGTGATTTAATAATCCCCAAAGATTTTGTCAATTCAAGACAACTTGAAACAGCATAGCATTACACAGAGTTTTGAGAAGTTTATACCATTGTCAAAGCATGAGTACATACATTATCTCTATCAGTGTGCCCCAGTATATATTTTTAACACGATCCCTTAATCAACTATAAATTTTTGTTATATTGTCATTAAATGCTTTGCATAGTTTCCTAGAAAATATCAACACTCGAGTACAGCTGAATACTAAAAAAGAGTGACAATGCAGGGAAAAAGAGCTAAACAAATGGAAGTTTCTGCAAATGGCCTCTAGTTCTTTATTGCAATAAGATACATATTTATATTAATTGGAACAACTAGTTCAACCCAAACCTTAAATCGTGTGGTAAGCACACAATGATAAGCTAAACAAGAAAGCCAGTGGAGTCCAATATAGGTGGAGTACAATTATTTTTTCCTATGAAAAGTACGCTTGTTTAAAGATTATACTTCTGAAAAATAAGGGTTGCACTAAAACGGAGCAAATCTTACGGTATACCTATTTTAATATTACTGTCTATAAAGGCATGGGTGTTAAACTACTATTTAGCCAGACAATTAATAATCAAAGTTGGAACAAAACAAAATGCTTCAACAGTCAGGAATAATACTTGCTCACGGAGCCACAGATTGCATTAAATATTTGAGTTGTACCGATTTGACTACTGGGAGAACTGCTGGTTTCAACCACAACACTTTGACCCTGAAGTCGCAAGTATTCACAGATATCTTTTCTATAGCGCTCTTTTTCTTATATACCACGCTCTTGATAAGGCTGCCATAAAAAACAAATTAATATAAACACAATATAAACATTTTGTATATATGGTTATAAGTAAAACACTAATTTTGTCATCTACATACAAGTTTTTCATTCTCATAGCCAGTTCTGTTCCGCCTTGGTGCATTAGGATCCTTCCTAATCATTGGTTTCTTTTTCCGCCTACGTTCAATCTGATGTTCCGTGACAGAGGCTTTGAGCTCATTACCCATGCTATTCATAAAGGGAGATACAATTGCATGTTGTGGTAAAGTGCTGGGAGGAACATGGTACAAAACACCCCTCATTCTCTCTGTCCCAACTGTCGCATTGACTAGGTAACCATGCTCAAATTTTCCATCAACACAGCCAGTAACAATACTTCCAATAGATAATGTTGGGTAAACTGCATCAAAGTTGCATTTATGATTAAATTTATTAATATGCACAAATGTTTACAATAATAATACAAAGGGAAGTCCCTAATCAATGTATTATTTAAAATATTCGTTACAAGCAAGGACCTCCAAGTGCTTGGGGAGAATCAATCTTCTGCTTTTTCATATGTACGGATCCAGAAAACAACTGGCCACATTGGAACAGATTTTTATGAGGGCCAGTTGTTTTCTGGATACGTGGAAGAAGCACGAATATCCCTCCAGATATTAAACAAGTGAGCGAGCTGGCCGGGAAAGTAGAGGAGAAGCAGCAGGCTTTGATCTGGTGCTCCAGATAGTTCTATCATTCTCTAGTGCTATCAGGCTCAGATCTGGCATTCCAGATAGGAGAAGAAACTACTTAGAGAAAGAAGTTGAAGGGATGGAAGATAAATCTGAGAAGGAAGTTGAAGGGATGGAAGATAAATCTGGGAAGGAACTTGGAAAGATGGCAGATAACCCTAATAGCATAACTCGACAGAGACACACAGTACCATTGGACCCTGAGGGTACTACAGTAGTTTCTTGGACGCTCTTGGCAAATCAATCCCAACAACATAATGATTCTGATGATTCCTTAGATGATTCGGAGTTAGATGAATCCAACCACAACAAATTCTACATGAAAGGGAGAGAGGTGATGCAATGTAGTGGACTTGATGGAGAGTGCAACTCTGAGAGTTTTCATGAACAATGTAGCTAAAAGACAAGCCG
>VDFB02316276.1:0-26973 GCA_007258455.2 Sequoia sempervirens
AACCCCTCAAGGTTTAAATCATTAATTTTTTTTTAAAAATGTGATTTTAAGTAAAAAATAAAGATGTACCAGAAGTGAGACACACTATTGTGGCTACCTCTTTCAAATTTGAAATATGAGGATCCACAAACAAGTCTAAAATACTTATCAAGTAATCATTCCACAAAGATGAATATAAAAGACTATGATATTCCTACTACAAAGAATCACTGGAATCTCTCAAAGAAGCATCTTTGAAATTTGATGAAGAAATAAAAAAATGGATTTGTGATCTTAATTAGAGAAGGAGAAACATGGGAGATTTCTTGATCATTAAGACACTCAAGTGTTGCATCATTTTTAGGCTCCTCTAATGTATCATCATCAAAGAGTAAGTTTTCTACATCATCAGGTGGAAGGAGGTAATATCATGCAAGATTATATAGGAATGGAGAGATAATGAGATTCTCCATAGATCTCCCAAATTTTGGTCCAATGTGTGTGTGGTTACCTAATATTTGAGATTTGATAGTAAATGTCCCAAAAAATGCTAGCACTAAATCTTGTATCAATCAATCCTATGATATGATTATTTTTATTACCCAAACTAATTTCTTCCAAGGTGTATCTAGATTAGGGACAAGTCCATAAATATGAGGTAAAATTTTAAAGCACCTGTAATGTGTCAAGATTCCTTTTTGCAAAGACTCATAATTATCCTTAGTGTTGTGTGGTCTCACAACACACCCCAAGAATGTAAGGCTTGGGGACCCAAGTGAAAATTTAATGCTTATGGCAGGCACTAGTTGGATAAGGATCACCGAAAGAGAATTTTAAAGTGGAAATCGTTGAAATAATTCATGGTTTGAGAGCACCAAGTGTTGAATATACCAGATAACGAGAAGTTGGGTTGATTGGAATGTTTAATGCGAATTTTGGTAAGTTGTTGCGATCCAGGAGTAAAGGTTGGGGAAGTATAAAGGTTCTGGTGGTAATTAGGGTCTAGTTGAATTTTTTTTTGGTAAAGCTGAAGTATTTTGGGTACTGGGTACTAGGTAAAGGATGCATTAGTGCTAAAGTGTTCGAGTTGGTTGTTTAATTTTTCCTGAATGCTAAAATGTCTGGTAGCCCACCTTGTTGAAATACATAAGACAACTGAGAGGGGAGTGAATCAGTTGTCACCAATCACATAAATCTCTAACAATTATTAGCTCCACATCCACTTTAATTAATTATTAAGTATGAGAATGAAGTGCAAATAACAAAAAGCAACATCAACACAAGAAACACCATATTTACTTGGAAAACCCAATAAGGGAAAAACCATGGTGAGGATTAACTCACAATATAAGAGTAATTGCAAAACTATTTACAAAGAGGCTCACTGCTAGAGGGATCACTACCCAAGATAGGACTCACTATCCAAATGGGAGGCTCACTTCCTATAGATAAAAAAAGATAAAAAGAAGAATGTTACAAAGAGAACACTATCTCAATGCAATAGAAGATCCACCACAACAACTTGCACACATCCACAACCTTGATCAGAGAATTGTAGACACCATTAGGTCACTACTTTCAGGAGTCTAATACATTGAATTTCTCGCTACCTCAGCTTACTTTCACACAATTTCTCACATATACCTTGCTTCTCACACTTGTGGTTCAAAATCCTTAACACCTTGTCTTGTATTTATACCATCTCCAATCTTAGAAACTTTCTCCAAGGTCGACTACACACACTTCATTTTACAAATTCAAATTAGGTCGGAAACTCAACATTCCCATGATGGATGAGAATGAGAGCAGACCAAACCAACACTTAACCAGGACCCAAAAAAAATCTTGGATCAATCAAATGCTTCGTTGAATGATACTTATCCTTCGCATGATGTGTAAACACCGGGTCAGCCAAACCTAATGAAAACACCAATGAACTTTGAAGTAAACACTTCCATAACAAGAAGATAACATGTGGACCACATAACATGCTTCACCATATACTGGAACACATCTTAGATGCCTTCAGATTCATCTGCAACTACTACAATAACCTTCATACACATAACACTTTCCATTAGTCCATCTAGACTGTACAGACACACAAAGCAACTCTGAAACTAGTCTTTTGAAGCATCAAACCATGAAAACCTTTGATAGAACATAGATGACATCATTAAAATCATTCTTCCAGATCTAAAAGACCTGAAACAAATGAGCGGAGGACTATGGAGTAGAAACATTTCTCCCAGTCTAGAGACAAACAACTCTGCTAGACCAGTACACAAATTGGTGAACTCAACTTTCACTCTTCATAAAACCATAAGCTATAATCTAGGATATATCACCCATGGATTCCTTTAAACAACACTTCAGATCTGCACAAGCATAGGATCAACACAAAAGAAATGTGGAGCACATACCAGAGCACATTCTAAACACACACACAATTTTGTCTTCACTATTTATTAATTTTCTCAAAAGCACTTGGTAACTCATCATATCAACACACTTGCAACACCATAAAGATAGCTCCATGTACTCACAACATCTCAACAGTATCTCAAATATACATGCACAACCTGAAATCACTTACAAGTTTCCTTTCTCTGCAACAACCTATACTGTGTTGACATAAATGACAATATCAATGACAACACCACCATACTCAATCATACTTGCAACACACCTAAGAAGATAATTACATAAGAATGCATTAAAATTTTGTTATTTATGAATTGTTTTAAAAGTTTATTTATTAATGATGGTTTTATATTAATGATATTTTTATTAAATTTTTTAAAGAAGGGATTGATATATGGAATTTTATGTACAAGAGAAATAGGTTGTTGGACTATGTTTCGGTATGGACGGTCAGTAAAAATTGGGTTCCAAGAAGATACGATGATGTTACCAGGTTTGGTGGTGTGCTCTGGAAGCTCATGTGAGAACAAATATTTTCATGAAGAAATGCTAGTAACCGAGAGACCAGGGATCCTGGTATTACACATGCATTGAAAGAGAGTGCCTAGCTCTGGGGTGATTTATTTTTGAGTGTTTTAGCTCGAAGCCCAGACTTGAATGTAGGAGAAAAAGTGTTGGTGGATTTGAATAACTAGTTCCACCCGATCACTGTGAATATCCAACAAAGAAGTTCCTATATTTTTTTTGAAAAATCTACTCAATCCATATTGAGTTGCTAATCGAGTTTTAAAGACAAAAGTCCAAAGTTTTAAGTGTTGAAGAAGGTCAAAATCAGATAACTTATTAAGAAGTTCTCTTGCCAACTATCATATGCCACATGTCTTGTTGTGATTTGTCCCTTGGATTCCCTCTCATGTGTTGATTGAATTTCCCAAGTGTCTTGTTCGTATAAAAGGCTGGGAGATGTATTATTTTAAGTTAAGTTCAGAATTTGTGGATGTTGGAGAACCAAAACTTTTTCAAGTTTTTTTCTTTTTCCTATTTTTTGTTCCATTCTAGACTAAAAACTTGTGCATTTCATTAGAATTTAACTAATATCATAGCCAATTTCAAAGCTATTTCCTGTTATGAAATCTTATGTAGTTGATTATTTGTTCCTATTAGATAAGACTGTGTGTTGTGCCATTTAAGGGTGCATTCTAGCACTATTTGGTGGCAAATAATCCCCCTTTCTTTAAACTCTTGCATCATTCTATGCCTATTTGTGAAGTAATCTAGTGCCATATGGAATGGTTTGCTTTGGTTTTGTTATTTCTTAAGGCATGCGTGGATAATACCTGGGAGAGATTTTATTTTTTAGTAATTTTTTATGCTTTATTTTAGAATAGATGCTTTATATTCCAAAAAAATGTTCCAAAAATGATAAATGCATGGAGTTTTATTACAAATATTTTGATTCCATGAAGTTGTTGAATTCTTAATTCTAAATCTACTTGAATGTATGCAAGTTATTTGAGTTTCATGAAATATTGCTGCAAATATTTTTATTTCATGACGTTATTTGAATGACTGGACTGAGATTATGTATTTTTATCTTTACGATACTAGCCAATCCTTAACAACCATTTACCCCTCGCATTTAACAACAATATCACAACAAACCTTGAGTGAACCTAGTGTGTCAAGACTTGACATAAGCAAGCCTTGGGATCAAACCAAGTTTTCCTTAGATTTAGATTTCTTGGTGGATTCTTTCAAGAAAGGTAGGTTCCTGTATACTCTGTGAGAATTCATCTATCTATTGGTGTGTGTGTGATATACACGTCAACACTAAGTAATAATGATTATGGAAGGATGTGTTGCATTATCCATAATGATACACTCCTCAAATAATAAAATTAGAAATCAATACATATTAAGTAGATGAAAATAAGTGATTTAATCAAAATAAAACCTTTCCAAGTGCCAAGATTTCCAAGTAATAATCCAAAATGAAAATATGAAGCAAATTAAATCAAATGCACCTAGGGATGAATTTATAAAAATGTGCATCGATAGCTTGATGGATCACCCCAATACCTTTCCAACACTAGAAGAATCATAAAAATCAAAGATCTAGGAAAAAAGTCATGAGATCAAAAGAAAAAATGAAGATATGACTTTAAACAAAAAATAAATGCACGTACAACAAAATTTGGTAAAGTGGCCTACACTGGTACGAAATGCTCAGAACTAACTTTCCAACAATATCTCATTTTTTAAAATTCATTTTATTTTTATTTTTTTACGGAAAATTAAATAAAAATCTCTATTAGGGAATATAGAGGTGGATTTGGTCCCTAGAGCCTACACGCTAGTCTCCTATGTGATTGTTGTTTGTAGGTTAGGTGCTGAAATGCACAAAAAAATATTTGAATCAAAGGTAGAATTTTCCTTCACTAGTGGAAGATTTTGTGGGAAACAATAGCTACACCACCCACAAGGATAAGCCCCTTGAGACTAGGTGGAAACCCTCACTAAAAGGATCTATGACCCTCAGATATAAAATTGTGTTGATTTATCCTACAATTTTTTTAATTTAAAAACCTAATTTAAAAATTTGTTATGCCTTTAAGACACCAACTAATGAATTCTAATGCAAACTAATATAGTCTGCAAAATATGCCATCTATAGAGAATATTCCTTTTCTATTGACTAAAAATATGAAAATGATGACTATAAATAGTATTGTAGTGTACATATTTGTATAGATATATGAATTTCATATGGTTGTATGGATACATTCCTACAAGATTCCTCCAAACCCTCCAAAAATTCTAAAAACAATTCATCACCCAACAAAATCTCCTACATGAGGTCCTTTTTACCCCAAAGTGCACCCAACAAAAGCTCATGCAAGATTATCTCTCATATGTGAGAAGGGCCTCATAGATTTAAAGCTTTGGTACCATGTTAGAGTCACCAATGGAATCAATCTCCTTTTATCACTTGCACCACCAAATATTAGCATCCAAAAGAGAACAACAAGAGAAAAATATTATGTGACTATAGTGCAAAATGGATTATGATTAACCCCTTACACAATGTACATATGATGCTTTTATTATATAGGCAATGTCGAGAGATAGACTAACTAGGATAAATGACAAGTATCTTAATCCTTGGTCATGTGACAACTAGGGTTAATATCACCTATGCACTAGAGACTTATAAATATTCATTACTCACTAAGTAAACTTAACATGTTAACATGTGTGAATAAGACTTAACTAATAACTAGTTAGATAATTTTCTATATTTTCACACTACAAAGGGAAAACCAAATAGGAAATACCCTTGTTCATGCCAACAATTTCTCCATCAACCCTCTCAAAACTCTTACACCATGAGGACCTAATTTATTTATGGTGCCCATATTTTGAGAATATAGGCCTCCTACTATGCTCTTTTAGAAATGATGCTAAGCAAAAACCTATTTAAGTACCTAAAAGAAAAAATATATAATAAAAATATCCTCTAGAATTTCCCCAATATTTTCCCACTTCTAGACCATTCACATTAGTTATCGCATTCAATGTTTATAGGTGAGGGTTGTACCCTCTTCTCAAGAATTCCACCACTATGAAATGATGCCATTTTACCACACAATATTCATAAAGTAAATCAAATTAAAAACTTAGGTAATAACCCATGTGCTTAACTTTGAGTTTAATAATATAAACTTAGGACTTATAATAGATAGGAAATTCAAGAATTAAAGACAAATAAGAAAATCAAGAAATAAAAGGCCACCTGGATTATAAAAAACATAAAAGGATACCAAACCTCAAATAGATCCACAAGGCAACATTAACAAAATAACCCACTCTTGTAGAATCTAACAAAGGCAATCCCGACAAAAAAAAGAGAAAAATTAGAATGCAAAACAATAACAACCACATAACACATGTTTTCTCTATCAAGAATCTACTTTTTTAATACCTTCCAAATGAAATTATCATGTCAAACCTAGGAAAATGAACTCGTATAGTCATAATAGTGTTGAGAATGTAACCTTACAATAACAGTAGGAGAAAATATAACCTCAAAACTTATCATATCATGACAAAATCAAATATCAACTACCACATCATATAACTCAAGTATAAATTTAATATTGAAAGTACCTATACACTACAAATTAACAATGGTTGATTCTTACCTAATAACTTGTTGAAACATCGATATAGAAAAATAAAAAAATTGCTCATATTGTAAAACTCTATAATAATGCCATTACATGTAATTTTTAAAAAATGGAGTCTTGTGTGATGACCCTAAGTTAAATAATGTTTAATATTTGATACCACTATGATGAACTCCTCTAGAAATTTTCATGCAAACACTTAGATATAAAACACCCATAATAAGTAAAATATATTTGCACACAAAAAATAAGTTGGAACATTCAAATAAATTTTTCAAATGATTAATTTTTATTTTTGAAATGTTTGCTAATTTTAAAGATAACAAATGCATTCTAAACATGACCAAAATGCCACTAAAATACCTATAATGGTTGAATCTTCCAAGTTGAAAGTGAAAATGCAACATCTATATGAAGATACCCTTAGGAAATAAAAGGGTTTTAATCCTCAAATTACTGAGAAACCAATTAGGCTTCATCCATTGGTCTCTAGATCCTAAATGTTTTCCTCCTCATATCCAACACATAAACCCAAGTGCTCGACTCTACAAAATTAGGGTTATGGTTTAATGATAAAATGGAAAAAGATGCAAACTAATAATGTTAACCATCTTAATAGATATTGAAGGCATATCATGGGACCCACATGTATTGATAGAAATTTAAAATTCTTCCTTGATTTTATTGCATTATGTAAGTGTAGTGTAGGAAAAAGAATCCCTTTTTCACACTTAATTTGGGAATTAATATTAAAATGAACCTAATTATGCCTTAATTTAGTGTTGTAATATGTATTTTACATATTCACATTAAGTTTAGGGCCCTATTAAAATGGAATTAATTGTTCCTTAGTGTGGTGTTGTAAAGTGTACCCCTTTACATTTTCACACTTATTTAGGGATTCATTAATTAATTGAAGTTAATTTTCCTTAATTGGCCCCTTTAATTCAAATACAACCCTAATTTATCACATTTTCTAAAGAGGAAACCCAACATTCCTTAATGCCCAAACATAACACTTCTCATTGAGCAATGTGTGTCCTAGGTAAGTGATCTAGGAACCATTCGCCCATGGGAAAATGGGTCCTCAATTATACCTAGGACCTAAATATAAATTATGTTTTTGGTAGTATTTTAACATATTCAAATCCATATTCAAATGTTGGCTTGTGTTATTTGAATTTTGGGAAATTAATGTTACAAAACTAAAAATATAAGGTAATTTCACTATGTTTCACCTAGCAAGTTTGAAGAGAGCATTCCTAAGCAATTTTTATGAGATCAAGAGTAATTTCACAAGAGAATTTCTAGAGAATTTCAAGGCATTCAAGAGAATATTTAGTGAATAATTATTGCAACAATCAATATCC
Source organism: Sequoia sempervirens (assembly GCA_007258455.2). Taxonomy (NCBI): domain Eukaryota; kingdom Viridiplantae; phylum Streptophyta; class Pinopsida; order Cupressales; family Cupressaceae; genus Sequoia; species Sequoia sempervirens. The sequence goes on from VDFB02316276.1 coordinate 7,961, forward strand.
TATTGTCATTTCAAAGTCTTCTTTCATCATGCATGTTATTGGAGCTAATATGGTGATGTACAGTTCAAGATCCATTCAAGGAATTATTTCAAATCAAGTTTTAAGATCAATATCCACATACATTGAAGCCATTTCATGTACTTGTAGACCTATATTCCAAGGTTCATTCAAGGGTTTGGTGAGTTGTGACATAGATTTGTTCATTCATCATTCCTTTCATGCTATTTCATTTCATTTCAAGGTTTAATTACCAAAACTGGGTTTGACCAAGGAAAACCCCCATTCACCATAATCAAAACATTCTTCCCTCTTGATTTTTGTTTGAAAATTTAGGTGGAATATATCTTGAAGATCTCTTGAAGAGAAAAATTTAAGAACTTGTCAATGTTGCAAAAGTTGTCAAGAAAGTTATCTCTCAGAAACTCAATTTTAGAATTTATTTCCAGCACTCCGAACCTAAAACTTGGGAAAATTGAGAGATTCATATTTTTTGTAGAGGCTCTCAAAAGCTACAAAAAACCTTAAACTAGGACCCATTTTCCCCTGGGCGAATGAGTCCCAAGATAGCTTCAAAAAAACACTTTTGGTGACTGGTACACATCATCTTCCCTCTCTCTAATCTATAATTTGGTTTTTGGTTCCATCAGTATTGAGCTTAATCTATTAGATTCGCTTTGTAGATTACATTTTGGAGTTATTTTTCTATTTTAAATCTTTCTCCCCAAAGTATTGTTTAATCATGGCCCCTATCATTGCATAAAAAGGAAATCAATAGATTCACACTTTGAATTGATTCACCCCAAGGTTGTTAGTCATTTCATTGTGTGGATCTCATTTCCTAATGAAATAAAGGAGAATAGGTCCATTTTAAGAGCCCCTAACCTATTTTTCTATGTTTCAGTAAGATGGTAAGCAAAGCCATTAATTTGGATGGTAAAGGTTTAGAAAAATGAATTCCTACGAGATGCAACTAGAGGCATAGGGATCAAGGATTTTAATTCTAAAGAGTGCACTTATAAGAGTAAATATGGATCCATATATTCATATGTCAAAGAGTGTATTTATAAAAGGAACTAGAGAACATGGATTTGAGATTTTGTTCAAATAATTTTCACTTAGTACATTATTAATTTTTATAAAGATCTAATTTTAGTGATTTATTGAATGAGATGTAGGGATGAGATATGATACAAGGGGAATCAAATATTCATGGTCCTAGAAAGGTGGAGTGGAAAGATATCACCTAGGAATAAACTATGAAGATCCTTATTAATAGCTTTCACAAGATGGATGATAGTAGAAAGAAACCAAAGGTTAGGAAGTTGGAAACATGAAAATGAACAAGGATTAGGATTCAAATATATCAAATTATAGAGGAAAAAATTTTTAGGATTCAAAGATAGTGGACACAAGAAAGAGTAAAAATTGGTATTAGGAGATATTCAATGTAGGGAAATTTTAGGAATTATGCATTAGAGATATTTAAAGTTGGAGTGAGAGTAGACTATAATTTGAAGATACTTGATACAAATTACATGTAGGGGGATCAAGATTAGGAGATACATGATGTAGGAATGAGTAGGGATTAGGGTTTGTGATACCTAATATTGGAGGAAGTAGGGTTAAAGATTTAGAGATACTCAATGTTAAAGGGAATGGGGATTAGGATTAGAATAAACCTAACATAGGAAAGAGTGGTGATTAATATCATGGGGACCAAGGATATCAATTTCTTTAGACTAAATGAAATTAGGGAAATAAAACACTAAAATACCATAGGATAAAATGGAGAAAGTTTTTTGGAGCACTAAGGACAATGACAAGGCATGATAGCTGTGATACCTTGATATCTATCCTATTCTAAATGTGAAAAAAAACTTAAAATGAAAGTGATAAAATACCAAAGACACCTCAAGATTAGCCTAAAGAGTGATAAACAATAAGGAAAATGGACAAAATAAGATAGAAATGATTTCACCTTCCTTGCTGCTGATTTCTCCTTGATTGGCCCTTGATTGGAATGATTTGTGTGCTCCTTAGATGGTGGATTGAGTGACTAAGATGCAATATTGGAGGTGCAAGTGATTAAAAAGATGGCTAGATGATGGTAGAGGATTGAGGATTCAAATTGGCAGCATGTAGTTATGAGAATGAAAAGTGTTTGAGAAGGCAAATGGGCAGCATGTAGTTGCTCAAATCAAAAGTCTTGAAAATGCCCTTGAGGAGGGGGTATTTATAGAAGAATTTGAATTCTCTAGAGAATTCAATGGTCAAGATTGCTCCAACAAGGCCAAGATGAAGGGCTATGGTGGGTTGAGAACCCACAAGCCCTCACATCTTGACATGTGGAGGGTGAAGTGGACAAGGGATATGAGATGGAGATGAGTTGTCAAGAAAGGTACATGAGGTGGAAAAAGGACATGCACCTTGGGAGTGAGGAGATTTCCACAAAAAGGGATTCCTTGTCCCCAAGTGGGAGTGAAAGGGACATTTGAGGAATTTTGGAATTCCTCAAAAATCTACATGAGAAAGGAAAGGTGGTTGGGGATATAAATGTGAATTAAAAATTCACATTCCTAGGATGATCTAGAGGATAAAAGGTGGGCTCCAAAAGGTGGGACTTGGTCACATGTGGAAGTGTGACAAGTCCAAGGTTCTAGAAGCCTTGGAAGGATGGAATGTGAATTAAAAAATTCACATATAAAAAGGGAATCTAGGAAGAATAAAAGGAATTAAAAATTCCTTGGGGAGAATGGATTAGGCTTAATTAATCAAGTAATTAGGGGCTAATTAGGATTAAAAGCCAACTTGCAAAAGTTGGAGGATGTGACACATCCTAATCAAGGATTAGGCATGTGCACATCCTTAATGAAGAGATTAGGAAATGGATTAGGATTAGATGAAAATGACGTGAGGAATTAAATAAATGTAATATTTATTTAATTTATTTGATGAAAAGAGGGTTAAGGAGGGTAAGGTATTTAATTATTGATTAAATACCTTAGGGATTTAGCAAAATTAAATATATTAATTAAATAATAGTAATATTACTTAATTAACTCGGATAAGAGGATGTTTAGACGAAAAGTGATAAATTTGGATAAATTAAGTGTCCAAATTTGGATGTCTACAGTAGCAAAGTAAATTGAAAAGTTTTAAAACATGGGGAAATATGGAATTAAGGACTTGAGGGAAACAAAGGAAAAAGAATAATGACATGAAATTTTTTGGAATTCCAATAGGTGAGAAAAATATAGGGTTCAAAGAATGGGGAATCGAGTGAAATGGTCCTAGAGAAACCATAGAAAATTATAGAAGGAAAAGGAATAGGAAAGTGGGGTAGGGGAAAATGAGGGAAAGACATGATAGCATGAGAAATGCTAAAATTCCACCTAAAGTAGGAAAGTGAGAAAAATTATGAAACTTAAGTAAATTGAAAAGGGAACACTACAAGTATACCCTTCCAAAAATTGTTTGATGCCAATTAATTATAAATTTAAATGATCCAATATTTTTTGTTCTTCCTAAGTGGTATCTTTTATAGGTAGGTTCTAATAAAATAGATACATTGTGATGGATTTATTACCTACCCTTTGTTCCATTATGACACCAATGTCATTTGGAACCCATATGAATGACACTCTACTATATGTGAACTGTAAATCAATGAAAGTTAATGCATCATAAGAATACAATATCATAAGTAGAGACATATCAATTATGATATATGATTGGTGGAATTGTAGTAGAAATGTCTTAGGTGCAACAATTTGATCCATTTTTTGTATTGTCATGTGACATAGTCTATCGAGTTTCTTTCCACCTTGATATTCACTAAATTTATTTGTCCATCTAATTGTGTGGCATAACTAGTATTCAAAATGAATTTTGTACTAGTCAGTAAAGTAACCCTTGCTATAAAAGTATAAAAGATGTGCTATCCATGTTAATAATAATGCATATAAGAAAACCATGCAGCCTAGAAAAATCTATTAAAAAACCTACCATGTCAAAATTAATTATGATGAAGTCCATAAACACCCTTTTCCATTACTAGTCATAAATAGGTAATAATTGCAATAAAATTAAGAAAATACATGCTCAACTTCATTTTGTTAGAAGGTGTAGTACCCCACAATTTACTTGAGATCATCCTCCTTAAAAAAATCCATGAGTGTATCTCCCCTATTTTCCTAAAAATCTTATAGGATCCTAAGTACCCCACTAGTAATGCCTCATGAAAATCTCTTAATTTATTCTTCTCCCTTTTTGGTTTAGGGGCTAGGTAAATTCTTTGTATAAAAATTTATAATCTCCTACTAAAATTTTTCATCTTCCATACTCTTATTCATGATGTTAGTAGCACATGTATTCTTATCATACTATTCCATAATAGAACCCCCCCAATAGGAAACATAGTGGGGATGAAGCAAAGAGTAGCCATCCTAGAAAGAACATCATAAATTAGTTTAGAAACATGGAACTAGAGCCTATTCACCCAATCTTTTTGCTAATTGTGCAACTCATGTTGACCGAATAAGAACTTCAAGCTATTGAAGTCTATCTGAACCACATAGCTACCAAAAATTAAATACTATTTAAAATTTTCTAAAATATGCGTGATGAAAATAATATCCTTGTCATAAATAGATATACCCTTTATTGTATCTTTCAACTTAATGTTATCACTTCTATGACATTCCCATTCTAAATTATAATAACCCCAAATCTCTCTCTCTCTCGTTCACATTTTACAATAGTTTTTTTGAGAGATTTGGAATAGAAAATATAGGGCATGATTTTCCTAACTTCTTAAGCTTATCCTTAGATTCTTGTGTGATAAAAGTGCATCCCCAAGGAAGCATAAGATATGAGGTCATGTATCAAGTGGTAGAATGTGTGGTCTAGTTAGATAGTTTGTGCATGTGGTTAATAGTCTATGGTGGTATAATTAAGTCCATTTCAATTCAATAATTATCTTTTGTGGTTTTGGTAATATTTTGGTATATAGTTTGTATATCTTGAGTTAATATTTGAGGTTCATTGGATGAGTGGAAGTCGATAACTTGGTTTATATAATAATTATAGGTTGGAAGCATGTGATGTGTAAACTATTTTTATTTTTTAAAAGGTATATTTTGGGTTTGTGACAAAGGTAAATATTTGGAAGGTTGTGAAAACCATTGGGAATTCCAATGTTGTACCACATGGAGATTCTCCACTATATGACTGTTGGAAATTTGTAAGTTTGTTATTTTAGTCAATAATGTGTTTCACGTGGTTTTAAAATTTATACCACATTGAGGCTAATGTAGATCATGTGGGAAGATAAGGGAGATATATATGCAGTTTCAAGTCATTTGAAAGGAGGCAAAGGATACTAAAATAAAGAAAAATGCATAAAAGGTAAATGTAACAATGAGGAAGTGAGAATTGGGAAGTAATAAATATAACAAGATTATGATGTTTCCATCTAAGAAATAAAATCAATTAGGAATGAGGTTTGGTAGTGAGAATTTAAAGAAAATATACTTTAGTTGTGGTTTAACCCATGTGTTAGGTCTATGTGACTAATATGACATTGTTTTTGTTGGAAATCATGATGTGGGTTCTTTGCAAAAGATTTTTATGTGTTTAAAAATTTAATAACGTAGAAGAAACTTTTGGAGGCTGCATTCTTCCCACTTAATGGTTTTGATAGGTTAATTTTGGTATTATTTTCTACACTTATTTTTGTTTATGTGTTTCTATTATGTGGGCTACATAGTTGGATAGTCCTTTTTTAAATCCTGCTATTGTGACATCATTTGGTATCAAAGTGAGTTAGATAATGGGAGTAGAAGTTTGGATGAACATATATTTTTAAATTTTGAGCATGTGAGTTTGATAACACATAAGTTTTGGTGGTGATACGAATAGTGTGGATGAGCACACTTAGTCAACACAAAATTATAGTATGAGTTGAATAAGATCAAGTATCTTCTAGTTGAGGAGTGTTGGGTAGTGGATCCTAAAATTTTATTGTTGATGTGGTAGTCTACAAGAAAATTTTAGGTAAAAAATTGACTGTGGGGTAGTTTACAAGGATTGGTAGTGGACATCGTGTTGACTACGAAAATCTGTAATGATGCCACTAAAGGTAAGGAAAATAATCTTGAATGTTGTAGGGAAAATGGAAGAGATATATGATATTGTAGACACCTAAAAATGTCTTGATGGATCACATTGGCTAACTAACATCATTTGATCCTCAAACCCATCCTCTTTTTGCTTGTTTAATTAAATAAGCCTAATTATTTAATTAAATGCCTCATTTTCACCTATTAATATAATTAACCTAATTGGGTTAATTCACCCCCTCTCACACTGACATTTCATCTAATTTAATTAAATAATGCAAATTATTTAATTTTAACCCTAGGTCCTCTTATTTAATTAAATAACCTAAACTATTTAATTAAATATCATATTTGCATCACCTTTTCATTAAATAAATCAATAATTTAATGAATATCCTCACATTCCTCATCTTGCACATTCAAATTTAGTTTTACTTAACTAAATTGCTAATTTGCCTCTCATCCACTTGCATAGGGAATATTCTCCTATTTTCCTCTAAAAAAAGGTAATGATCACTCCAAACAAACTTTGAAATAACTTTTTAAAGTTGTTGCAAAGTGTGTTTGTTTGCATGATTGTGAGCCCTTGATCTTTTCTTGATTCATGTGATCTTTGATTCTCATCCATTGACGAGGATCCTTGATCCATATTTCATCCTCCTTTCATTTGTGACCACTGATAGATCAAATCAATCTCATCCATTGCTTTTTCATTTGATCTCCATTAAATCAATTATTTAATGAATATCATATAAATCCCCTAATTTTCATAATTAAAACTTTGTTTTAATTATTAAATTACTAATTCTCCCACTTGCAAGGGAATATTCCTCCTTTCCACATTCCTCCAAAAGGGGAATATTCCTTCCCCTTTTGCACAATTAAAATTTGTTTTAATTTGCAAAATATCTATTTCCTCACCCATGAGAATATTCCAAAGAATAATATTTCTCCTCCAATCATTTGAAAAAGGGATATTCTCACTTGGCTTCTTGAGCAAGCTAAACTTGTGACTTCTTGAGCAAGTTACCTTGTGACCTGTGTGTACAGGTCAAAAGTGTGTTTGTTTGGAACAAATGGGAACCCTTGATTAAATCTCATCTTGAATTCTCACCTGTTGATGATAATCTATGATCCATGCCTCCATCTTCTTTCCCTTTTGACCATTTATTAGCTTTTTCAATTTTAGCCCTTTATTTTTCACTTGCTTTCCTATAAGTAGAACATTATTTGGAGACAAATGGATCCATCTTTCAATTGAAAACTTATATTGTTGAATTCACTTACAATCACACTCATACTTTACTCACATTTAACATATTTTAGTTCATTTTTAGTTTCATATTAGCTTTAAGCTTCCATTAATGGTTTCCATGATAACATAGATGCATACATTTAGCTTATTTGTTAATTAGGATTGTAATCATTTTAAGCTTGCATACATTTAGAGTAGATTTTCATACACCCATATCAACCATATTAGCATAAATCATGTTATAATAGCTTACATCATATTCATTTATCTTTAAATCATGTTTTCATACACATCTATCAATGGTTTCATCAATTTCCTTCAATAAAATTGATTGAAACAAGCTCATTATCTAAGGGATTGGGAAAGGGTCACCATTCCACATCAATGAGACACCACTCCCCCAATAGGATAAGTTTCAATGTCTTATATTAGAGTTTTTTCAAGCTTTCATGATTTAGAATGTTAGTTTTAATGGTTTCTTTGTATTTGTTTACAGTGAATTTTCTTATTGCAATCTATGCTTAGTAGGTTAAATATGCCTCGAATTCATATGGTTTGGGTGTAGCTAACCTTCACTATGTCACTGGTCATAGATATGCTGAAGGCGATACAAAATAAAATGGATGTGCTAAAGAAATGTTATTAAAGAAACCCTAACCCTGGGATTGAAGAAAGTGGAGAGGAAAATAGAAAATTATTTCTATGGAACTAGTGGGAAGTGAAGAAGAAGATTAGGAGAGAATGTTAAAGGCCATTTTTGGAATTAGAAATAGGTCAAAAGTGGACATCCAAAATTATTTTTGGAACTTGTATCATAAGGAGCTAGTTGATTAGATCACCGATTTAGAGGAATATTTTGAGTATGAGGACATTACAAACCTAGAAAAGTTAAAATTTACCAAGACTAAGCTAAAAATTCATGCAATAATCTAGTGAAAGGAGTTATTGATAGTGTGGAATAGGAAAGGGAATCCTTAAATTATGAGGTGGGAATAAATGGTGGAGAAGATTAAATCCAAATTTATTGTATGTAATTACCATTTAAAACTACTAAAGGAGCTAAAAAAATTATACTACCTAGGGAAAACGACTATAAAAGAATATATTGAGGAATATTATCAATTGATAATTAGGTTATGAAATCATAATGAAGGGGATAATAAATTTTAAAATTATTTCAATGGGTTGAGGGAATCCATCCAATAAGATCTAGGCACGTGGAATATCCATATAGTAGAGGAGGCCTACAATTGGCTCTCACTATGGAGAATAAATTGAAAAAAATTGCGGGATAAAAAAATCTACTAGAGAAGAAGAGAGGAAATAAATAATTAGAAAGATAAGAGCTAGCAATAGAGGAGAAACCTTGAGGGATCAAGGAAGGGGTCAAAAATATCATAGTAGAAGAGAAGACCAAATTCTCTATTGTATATAGAAAGGAGATGATATGAATAATCACCACTATAAGGGACATGGTTGAGCTGATGGAAGTTATCACAAAGATGAAAGAATAGAAGATACTCACATAGAGAGGCTCCAAAGGAGTGGGGAGGATATTTTCATCAAGGTAGAAGAGTATATGAGAGGAAAAACAAAAATATTTTAGAGGAACCTATTTCAGGTGTGATAAGGAAGGACATAGAGCATTCAAGTGTCAAGGAAAGAGGGTAGGAGACAAAACAAGAGCTACATTTGGTAGTGGGAGTTTAATAACTTCAAACAGGGACTCTAAGTGTGGATACTCACTAGTTTCACAAATATATATCAGGTGTGTAAGAGAGGTGAGTCAACCCTAAGAAAGAGTTTTTTCAAGAACTAGTGCAAGGCTAGAGGTAAATGTTGTGATATGGTGGTTGAGAGTAGCAACTAGAAAAATTGGTGCATGTAGAGATAGTTTACAAGTTGGGGCTAAGGAGGACAAGGAATCTATGCCCATACCAAATAAGGTGGCTATAGAATGGAAATTAAATATTGGTAGGCGAACAATATTGGGTAAGGTTCAACATAAAGGCATACTTTGAGGATTTGTGTGACACTATAGAAGGAAGGATAGAATCACAAGTTGATGCCACTTAAGGAAAGAAAGGGAAAATTTGACAACAAAACTAGAGTGTACATTGGTAAGATATTTTATGTGTTGATTTTAAAGATTAGCAACATTAATGGAATGGTTGGAAACACTAAAAATGAAAAAGAGGTAGTGCAACTTAATGGTTTTGAGAAGGAATGCCTCCAAGAGGAAGTGGTATAGGTGATAGGATAGATGAACAAGATGACAAGTTGTGTTGAGGAACAATCAACAATTGAAGGTGTAACATACAGATATGAAATAGCCATGAGAGAGGATGGGATATATGAGGGAATGATTAGAAAGGAGGAAAAATGGATTACAACTTAATTAAATCCAAGGTCTATTAGTGCATAGAATGACTAGTTGAAAATAGCCACAAATAATAAGGGAGAAAGTAGTGCTTAAGGTGGATCGATTGAGGCATAGTTGAGGAGGTGGAAAGAAAAGGTTGAAGATGAATTAAGTTTTAATTTATAGGTAGGGTAAAAATTCCCTAGAAAATAAGGGATTCATTATTACCTACCCCAATATTCTAATGTAGGCACATCCCTAAGGCAACCTAAATAATGGGGTCATGTTTAAAGTGGTAGAATGTGTGGTCTAGTTAGAAGTTTGTGTGTGGTTAATAATATATGGTTGAAAATGTTAGCACATTTCACTATATTGAGGAATTAGCTTCTACAATTTGGTAAGAGTTTTTTTATACATTTTGTTTATATTTAATTAATATTTGAGGTCCATTAGATAAGTTGAAGTTGATAATTTGATTCACAAAATAACTACTAGTTGGTAGTGTGAGATGTGAAAACTATTTATATTTTATGGAAGATATATTTTGGGTTTATGACAAAGTGAATATTTGGAAAGGTTGTGATAATCATTGGTAATGTAAATGTTATTCCACATGTAGATTCTCTACCATATGACCATTGTTAATTTATATGGTTTTTAGTATATTTGGTAAAATGTTTCATGTGGTTCTGAGATTTATGTGATCTTGAATCTGACATAAATCATGTAGGAAGATAATTATATATGCATTTGTGCATGTGGTTTCAAGTAATTTTAAAGGAGGAAAATATTAGGGTAGAGCATAGGAAAATAAGGTAAGTGCAACAAGGATAAAGCAAGAACTAGGAAGAAGAGAGAGATATACCATGAGTATGATGTCAGGTACCATCCAAGAAATTAATCCAAGTAGGAATGAAGTTTGATAGTGAGAATTAAAATCAATTGTACTTGGTTTGTTGTATAACCCATACATCATGTCTATGTGATCAATCTATGTTTTTTTGTGCTAGAAATCATAATGTGACTTCATTGCAACATATTGTGATGTCTTTAAGAATTAAATATAAGTGGAAGGATCTTTTGGAGTTTGTAATTTTCCATCTCAAGGGTTTATCCAAGATAATTCTAGTGTTCTTTGTGGATCTTTTTTTTTTTTGTGTGTGTGTGTTTCTACTATGTGGGCTAGTGGTTGGATAGTCCTTCTTTGGAACCTCTTACAATGACTACAACATTATGTTGTATTTTTACATGAAAAATTTAATTTATTATCATTTTGGTTAATGATGTTTCTATATTTAAAAATCTATTACCATTCCTCCTATAGTAGATGCATGTACATAGGAATCCTCTCAAGTATGTTAGTGTGGTAGGGGTGACCAACTCAAAAAGGCCTAAATATTTTTGTTGATCCAAACACATGTATCGAGCTCTAAAGACATGTCCCAATTATAAAATCCATGAGTTGACACTTAGATTATTTTTACAAATGGGTGACCCCACAATACTGGTTTACAATTTTTGGCCAAATTGGACACTAAACTGATTTTTTTTAACTAAATCTTCACTTTCGGGCACCTATAATGGTTAAACCGTGAGGAATTTGAAGATACAAACTAGTGATTTGTGAAATTTTATCTGTAGATTCTAAATATATTTTTTTCAAAAATATTTGAATTAGATTGCACTGCTTTTTCCATCTCCTTTGAAAACTAGTTTTTAACAATAAACACCATTTTTAAAGAGTGATGTCACTGGCTAACACAACTTTTTTTTCTGTGAAGGATAAAATTCTAATTTTTTCAAATTTAGATTTGTAACTACAATATCTAGTGAATGGAATTAGTTTCATAGCATTTCGTTGAATATGTTTTCTTAATGAAGTTTCAAAGTCAAACCTCTTACAATTTAGACATGATTCGTTGGCTAAAGCATAACATTTTTTGTATGTATCAAAATTCATTTTTTTTGTTGGATCAAGGACATCAATATCTAGTGCATTGATATTTTTCAATTTTTTTTTTGATAATATGCTATTTTCCACATGTGCAAAACAAAGAGCTTGATTTTCAGTGAAAAACTTATGTTTAATCAAACTAAAAAATAAAATACATAATAAAACCAAAACATATTAAAATTATATTCGATGGATAGCTTGTTTCAAGGACTACCATCATCTAGTTGGGTCTATGAAGTCTCCTCCATTTTCATCCTCAACCTAAGCTTCGAAGGAAAAAATTCTACGAAAATTTGGAGCAAGAGGGGGACAAGGGGGGAAAAGGGGGGTTCGAATGAACCCAGGTTTGAGTGAACCCCCCTTGGAGGTTCACTAGAACCAAGGTTCAAATGAACCCTGGTTCGAGTGAGCTCCCCCTTGTATTCAATTTTCCATTGTCTTCGTTATAAAAAATGCAAAAAAAAGTGGGTCCCATCATTTAATAGGGTTCGCTCAAACCAGGGTCCATTCGAACCCTTTTTGGGTCAATTCGAACACCCTAGTTCATGCAAACCCCTAAAAAGATTTTTTTTTTTCATAGGGGCATTTTTTCAATTTTCCTTCCTCACTGGAATTGTAAACTAGTATTGTTGGATCACCTAAATAGAGCCTATTGCTCTAGAATTCCAAGGATTCTATATAAATGTTATGAGTATTCTTCCCACATCTTATTATAAATTAAAGTATCAACAAGGAAAATAAAATTCTCTATTGAAAATTGCATACCTAATTCATTGTATGAATTTGAAACTGGATAGGTAATTACTCAAAATTAATGCATGAACAATGACTTAAGGTGTTAGAAGTGGTATCTCATTTCTAAAGTATTTAGGTCCCCATTTTTCTTATGAATATGATGGTTGTTTGATCATAGTCTAATCCTTGATTATTAAACTATCCCATACAAATAAAAAAGGAATTGATTTCTCCCAAGAATGGGGTATATGTTTAGTTTCTTGTGCATTAATCTATAGATGATGCACATCCCCGCAGTGCCATCTTCATCCTTCCTAAGGGAAATTGAAGGAGAGCATGGGTTATAGTTGATCTGACCCATTTTAAGGGACTCCTTAATAACCTTATACATCCTATGTGAAGAAAGGAATGGTCACGAAATTCTTATATTTTGGTTCCAACTCTATAATGTGTTGGAATCCTCTATATGGTAGAAGTCTTGGAAGTATATTATTGAATACCACATTGTGTTGATTTAAAATAGTTTGAATATCATAATGATGACTAAATCATTCACTATAATTGAGATAGAATGCATGTCCTCCATCATTGACCATATTCCTACCCAACAAACTCATTTCTTATGAGAAGCACTCTTACCTAACTATTTTCATTGATATCTAATAGACTCTTCCAAGTATCACATCTTTTCTTTCAATTGTAAAGTTTAGCTCCATGGTTTTATAACTCTATGAAGTTTCACCTATGGAACACAACCATTATACATCCATTACCTTGTCAATTTTTAAAGAAATTTTCTCCTCACATACCTTATCCTCACCCATGGCTAAATTGAGCTATCTACTTTGTAGGTGCACAAAATGAGATATCTATCAACACTAATGATATTTAGCCCATCAAAAAAACTATCCTTCATGTGTTACTCAACATATTTATTTTCATGTTCTTTGGTTATAACACCAGGATCCAAAAACATCATGGAAGAGAAATTTTGAACATGATAGAAAGGATCTTTGTGCCCTTTACTTCAATTTTTTTCTCCACCTCTTCATCATTGTTATAATACTACACATGACAATAAAAATTCTATAATGATAGTATGAAATATGTTTAATAAATCATTGCCACTACTATCGTTTCTATCTCTTGAGCTATAATCAACAAAGAAAGCAAGGTGATTATATCCTTTTGTTGGTATAGAAATTAAGGAAAAAGGAAACAAATACCATTATTGTGACTAAAATTTATAGATTGAAGATTAGTGGAATGTGAATTGGCATGCTTCACAAATTCATGATCATCTAAACAACTACTTTATAAATCAATTTCATTTGATCATGACTCATTTTATTTAATATTGGAACGCCAATAGTCATTTTTTGACATCAATTGGGACAACTAGAATATCTTTTTCACACACTCAGTCTTCATCTTCAACATTGTAAGTAGATGCCTTCTTCTCTTCTAATTTTTTTTAACATCTAGTTCAATCCGCTTTTCCTTATACAGGACAATATTCTCCAACTCATTCTATTTGATCTATTCCTTAATAGATTTTCCTATCTAGATAGTTATGGTCCCTGTTTCTCCAACTCAATGATCTATTCTATCATGGCCTTAGTATTCCTTTTTTTTCACTCCAAAGTTTAGATCTATGAAAAAATATCAACTTTAAACTCTTCACTAAGTGCTCCATATTCAACATAGAAACATATCACATTATCATATTCCTTTTGTGATTTTCTAGTTGGAAAAAGATTTTTTCTATTAATCTAAGGTAGAAACTATTGTAATCCTTGCTTCAAAATATTAGAATTATTTTTCAAGTCATCTTGGCTCTTCCTTATTTATAATATTGCATATATAAAATAATCTACATCGATTCCCTTTGTTAGAGATCTAAAGAACCCTTCCATGATACACACAAACAAATTAATGTTCCCTACAAGATAGAAAGATTGATGCATTCAAACCACCACATGATTATTGATTTAGTCACACTTGAATGGTCCAATAGAGGACTATCCATCCATGCATCCAAAAAAACATACAAATAATAAAAAGATCCACCATATAAAAATATCTTATTAATATCAAACTTGTATAATTACAACCATGATTACAAATTCCACAACCTTGTTAGATGGGATACACACCTTACCTCCTTTGTAAATGATAATTCAAGTATACTTACATTATTCAAATAATATTATATAGCAATGACCTTAGTTACCTTCCTAAATGTTGCACAACTAGTTCTCTCTAGATTGTGCTCCATATCATAGTCCTTTATTATTGCTCACATTCTCACCTCAAACGTCATAGTTTCACTCTACTTATTCCATTACGTCTTTGATTTCTTTCAAAACATTCCTTCTCATGTATAAATAGAATCCTCATTCCTCCTCAATGATTTGTCTATAACAAGGTAACACAAAACCCAATACCTTATGGAACTTGTCATCCAAAAATAATATAATTTCATAATCAAATGAGAAAATAATGAAGAACCTCCATGTAGTGCTCAACAAATATCTTAAATGATTCGATAAATCTCCACAAATATTCATCTATAGTCACAAACTCCAAACAAACTGTCACACATAGAAAATGCTATAATTGCACAAATGATCAATTTGATAGGTATTCACAAATTGCACAATAATTTTCATTTTATTTAATTCTCCTTAAAATTTGATAAAATCTATAAAATATAGCTCTAAACTATGGTAAAATGTGCTAAATTTATCTGTCATGTATTACTAACCACCAAGTAATAGATAAGTACACCACTAAAATAATTCACAAATCTACTTTTTCTAGAATAATGCAACATTTTCATGATGCCCAAGGATGCTTCTACATTAGAAAACCAATTGTGGACACCTAAAATTGTCCTAACTATATCACAAATCTTGATTTCACCTATTAACATAATTTTCCTCATTTTCACCCTGATTCTACTATTTAATTAAATATTTTCCAATTATTTAGTTAAATTCACTTTATTCCCCTATTAATCAAATAACTAAGGTTATTTGATTAATTCATCATTTTCATCCTAATAATCCCTCTTGATTAAATAATTCTCAATTATTTAATTAAAAATATTAATTCTCCTCATTCTCACAATTAAATAATTTCCATATTTGTTTAATTAGCCAATTTTCCTCCAACTCTCTAACTTGCACAAAGAATATTCCCTTTTCAAATTCAAATTCTTCCATCCAATTAAAAATATCTCCAACCTATTTCCATGGAATAAAGGATCTTTTGGGATCTCATGAACCCTCAACCATTGACACCTTCTTGATCCACACTCACCTCCTTGATTTCCTCTCATCCATTGATTCCAAAATCAATAAAACAAGCCTTCATCAACATGAAAATAATTCACAATATTCATAGAATCCTTACTCTAGAATTCTTGAGTCATTTCTTGAGCATTTCAGAGCCTATTTTGTGAATCACATCCTCTAATATCAAGCTTTTATAACATGGATTATGCATTCAATTGAGTAATCCACATCATAATTATGCATAAATCCACAATGGGATTTAGGGTTTACACTTTCTAATTGTTTAATTGCTTTGAATTATATTCAATTTCTTAGATTAAACCTTTTGAATGTTTTTGCAAATGAATTTAATTGAGTATGGGTTTGTATGATCTCAATTGTGTGAATTCTTAATGTTTAGGCTCTAATTGATTCATTCATGATTTCATTCATGCATACTTACTTCCACCATATTGAGAAAGTTATTGAAATGCTCAAGTTTAAAACAACTATCTTCACAAGATAGGGAGAACTGAATGTAGAGGTAATAGATGAAGGGGATATTTCTAAATGGGTACATCAAGAGGAATAGGAGGAACCTCCTCTTCTTGTGGATACAAACATCAACGGTTATCTATTGATAAAAAACATGGGATACACAAGTACTGATAGGCTTGGCTTAAAGAAACAAGGTATGCGTGAACCCATCATCCTAGAGAAGTGACCAAAAACAGAGGTCTTGGGTACGACTCGAATAAAAATGTGATCCCTCTTGTTGGGGATGTCTTAAATGAGGAGGTTGAAACTTCTTCTTGGTCTAACCCATCCGATGAAAAAAATATCAATGAATTACCCATGTGTATGATAGATTTATTCAAAAATGCCTCAATATACACAATTACCACTACATCCTTCATTTCTCCCATCCAAGACAATGAATTTGAACTTATCTATCCTCAGCTCATAGAATGGGACCAACAACAATTGTCGATTCTTGATTCATTAAAAATGATGAGGCTATCATAGAATTCATGGGGCTTAGAGATGACATTCCTTTCAAAGATCACAAAGCAAGTTTTGAAATTGAACTTGATACCCAAGCATACTTTGGGGACACAATTGAAAGCTTCAGTTGCAAAATGATAAATTTGGAAATCAAAACAAGATCCCCAAGTGAAAACCATAATGTGGTGCTTTTAGATCAGGAAAAGGTAAAAAAAAGATGTATACGAAGGTGAAAACCTCCTTGAGGCACCTAAGGATGAAGGATTCAATCTCCCTAAATTCATGATGGATCAAGATAATTAGTAGCTCTTGTGGAATATGTGCAACTAGTGAATGTTGGGACCATTGAACAACCTCAAGTGACAGTGTATGCTACATGGACCTTGATGCTAAAGAACAACATAATCTAGCAACTTTCTTAAAAGAAATGAAAGTCATTTTTTCTTGGTCCTATGTAGACATGTTAAGATTGGATACTTCATTAGTGATGCATCACTTGATAGTACATCCAAATGTAAAACCTATGAAACAAAAGCTAAGGAAAATGCATCCAAAAACAACACGATTAGTCAAAGTTGAATTGTAGAAGCTACTTGTTGTAGGTTTCATAAAACCTATTGACTATCCATAGTGGTTTTCAAACCTGGTACTAGTATCAAAACCTATTAGGGGCATCCAGATATGTACAAATTTTATTAACTTGAATAAAACATGTCTTAAAGATGACTTTACATTACAAAACATGGAAATTATCGTGAATCTAACAGTTGGACATGAGGTGTTATCTCTCATGGATGGATTCTCAAGATATAACTAGATAATGATCACTAAGGAAGAACAACATAAAAATTCATTCACATGTCCATGGGGAACCTACTACTAGAAGACCATGCCATTTGGTCTTAAAAACATCAAAGCTACATATCAAAAAATGATGAGAGTTATCTTCCACAACATGTTTCACAAGATTCTAGAAGATTATGTGGATTCCATACTTGCAAAATCAATCACAAGGAAAGGACATCTAGAACTTTTAGCTCAAATCTTTAAAAGGATCGAGAATTATCAAGTGAGATTGATTTCAAAGAAACGTGTCTTTGGAGTCACTTCAATAAAATTTTTGAGATACATTGATAATGAAGGGGAATTGAAATGGATGCAACCAAAGTCAAAGCCAACATTGAGATGTAACCTCCTAAAAAACTCAAACAACTTCACAATCTACAAGGGAAGCTTCAGTCTATCAAAAGATTCATTGCATAATTGGCTGAAAAATTCCATCCCTTTACACACCTTCTTCGCAAAGGTGTTGCTTTCAAATGGGATCATCATTTTCAATAGGATTTCTAGCAATCAAAGGACTATCTAGTATCGTTGCCAGCCTTGATGCCACTAGTTGCGGATAAACCCTTGATAATATATATCTCAATGACATCAATAGTACTTGGGTCTCTCCTAGTGTAACATGGTGAATCTAGAAAGAAAAGGGAAACATATTATATTAGAAATAATTTAGTGGGATATGAGCTTAATTACACTCCCATTGAAAGAGCTTGTTTAGCAATAGTTTTTGCTTCACAAAATCTACAACACTATATGTCGGGTCACCAAATTAAGCTTATCTCCAAGATCGATCCATTGGAATATTTTTTATCAAAGGAAACTCTCATAGGATGCATAGATAAATGAGTAATGATCCTAAGAGAGTTTTGATGAGGTAAAAATAACCTCATCAACATAATGGGCTCAATATGCAAATCTAAACCTTTCCACCCAAATTACCCTGCTAATTGATCACCTTTAGGAAAAATAATTGCTGTCTTTTTATGAATAAGCATGCAAAATTTACTTCTTGAAGTTGGGAAAATTAAGTTTACTTATGCTGATTTAATGGTTTAGTCTTTGAGTATTTCGCATGTCAACTACACTTCCAATCACCATTCCATTCAAAAGGGAAATGAACACATATCTTCATACTTTTGAAAACAAGTGAGCGAGTGCCAAAATTTTAGGAGCGCACGTTTTGGGCCGAGTCTTTATAATTATGTTATTTTTCAGTTTCAAAAACTTTATGGCTCATGTGAGCCTCTTTAATATTGTATGTCATGGGATTTAAAGTATCTCTATTATTGGAAATCTGTTAAAAAGACTCTATCAACTAGAAAGTAGGATTTTTGTTAGTCGTTTTCATATAAATATATAACTATTGCAAATAATGAATAGAGAAGAAGATCATCGTTATGATGCCAATCTGTCTTTTGAGTAAAAAATACCATATGAAAATGAGTTTTCCCGCCACTCTTTG
>VDFB02316277.1:0-11686 GCA_007258455.2 Sequoia sempervirens
AAAGTTTATATATAACCCGAAACTTTGTTCATTTAATTATTTTTCTAATTTATGCTATAAGAAAATGAAAATAAAACACATTAAAAAATTTACAATGGAGAAGAGAAGAGGAATACATAGTAATATGTGGCAAAACATTACATTTCTGAAGTATTATAAGAATAGAAATCATTGTTAATAACATGTTTTTTCAAATAACTTTCTTCTATGTAGATGTATTAGACATTTGTGTGTTTGTAACTTATTTTATAATTGATTGATTTATTTTTTCTAACATGTATTGGTTGTAAAATTTCATAAAAAGTTGGTTGATATTGTTATCAATATTTTGAGATTAAATCTAATACTTCTTATGTTCTTACATTAATTTGAAGGGAGAATATACTATCAAAGTATAATATAAACATACTTCCAAATATAAAACAAAAGGATAACACACATAGACACACACATTCAAATGGGATTTTACTAAAAATCATAAAAATAAAAATATATAGTAGTCAAATTTTAACCTTTGAAATTTACATCATCTTATCATAAAAAAAATCAATATAAATATAAATTAACATCTTATGTCCCTTTATATAATAAATTGTGAATCAAATATGTTTTTAATATTGACTTATATAAAAAAAATTACATATTCTAAATGCATTTATCTATTTTGCACTACCTCAACAAAAAATCTCATGTAATAACAATAACATTCCAAAACTAGGCTATATATTCTCAATCTTCCCATTTAATAATACCCTTTATAATCTTCTTCCATAAGTAATTGTAACTTATGAATTTTAAGTTTTTTTCCATGAAAATCTGAAGCTAAATCTTTCCATAATAGACTATTTCAAAAAATTAACCACCAAGAATCATTTGTTTCATTGATTTTACCAAAAGGCTACTTTTAATACTTTTTTAAAAATCTCTAGATAAAATCATTTAACAAGAATGAATATTCTCTTATCCAAAGAAGCTATTAGGTTATATAGATAAAAAAATTGGACATAAAAAGATTCTATTATTAGAAACACCAAACAAAATATATCACTATTTATTTTCCTCCTCTCACATAATTTTGTAATATTTTTTGGTTGCTCATAATTTATTTTTATCATTTTAATCTTGACTTAAATACCAAATTCAAACCCAATCAATATAAATAATGATGTTGACAAAAGTATTTATAGAAATAATCAAACAATAGTCTAAACATTATTATACTTTCCAAATTGTGTACATTATATATAATTATTATCTTTTATAATATTTGTATATTTCAATATCCAAATATAGAAAATTTACACATCAAAACAAATATGTATTTTTTAATTTTTGATTTGTCTACTTTCAAAAGAAAAAGATTCATTCTCATTTCATTTATTTATAGCTCATTTTGTTGAAGCCTTTGATAGCAAATACATAAAATGTAAAAAAACTCTATATTTAAATAGAATATATTAAAGAAATCTATAATAGCACATTTTTTTATAAAAAACATGGAGTAACCCTTTTTCATCCATCACTTAATTGGGTTTGGATACCCATAACAAATATGAACCATACAATATCAAAGGAAATAAATAAAATGAGCATATATGTAGAAAAAATATATTGTTAGAAAAACTATACAATTTATTAACATGTATTTTTTTTAAATATACCAATTCTTATTAAGTTTTGTAATGATCAAATGGTTAATCTAAGTGTATTTTTTTAAAATATACCAATTTTTATTAAGTCTTGGTAATGATCAAATGGTTAATCTAATTTTATTTGGTATAATACAAAATCACAATTTCATAAACACATACAACTCACACTAATATCTAGCACATTCATCTTTTTCTTTCTACATATATTATAAATTACTAATTTTTTAATTCACATTAATTATAATTTAGAACAATTTTATTCCATAATACTTTATTTTTATATATTGATTAAATTAAGTACATTCATATGGATTGTAAAGTTTTTTTTAATTTTTGTAATAATTTTTATTTTTCATGTGCATTGAATAGAGATTCTTATGTTTGGTAAAAAAAATATTTTTTAAAAGTTAGAAAATTGATCATCATTAATATAAAGTATATTGCAAGTTACACTTTCTAAAAATATTACTTTAAGACCTATAGTTCTACAAAATTATGTGTCATAGTGACATAGTTTGATGGTCAAACCCCTACTTTGAAAGAAAAATTTCTCAAAAAATTGTGTGAGTAATAATGGAGATTTGAGAATATTCTAACTCATATTAAGGATTGGTTGGCTAAGGACTAGATGGGTGGGGATCCTTTCAATCTTCAATGATGTTGTTGTCTACCTTACTTTATGTGGGTTTCTCTACTACTATGGTTGGGTTGTTGGTCTCCCATTCCATTTTGAACTTAAATTTGAATTGTAACATCTATTGTATGATGTGTGATAAAAGAAAACTAGTTTCCTAATTTCAAATTTAAATTTGAATCTCAATGTTCTCAAGATGGCGTGTTACAAAAGGTTGGAATATGCTCAAAGTAAAGGGTATGAATTGTGGCTGTAAGGTGGCAAGCCATGTGGTTTGGGTGACAAAGGCATGGTTGTATACTTTGCATGCTTATTTGGGTCCAACACAGGGTGTGAGGTGTAATAATTGTAGTAGGAAGGATGAATTTGACCTGGGGTGGATGATGTTAGCCTTGGTGAGTTTCATTAGATCATATGCCTTTGTGACTTGGTGTTGTCATTTTCATGATTTGACTTTAATGGGGGACTTAATAGAAAAGTATCCCTTGCCTTGGGATATTGATATTTATTATTTTTTTATAAGTCCTTTATGGAATTATGCTCTAACTTCTTTCTTCCTTGAGATAGATTATTTTATCAATGATGTTCTTTTTAAGGGAAGTCTGAATGATGTGACTATAGATCCTATCTCCCTCGAAGCCAAGGATTTGAGGCTTAATTCCATCATGACAAACATTCCCAGTGTCTCCTCTTCTTTGTGCCCTTGCATGTTTCCTAAGCTACAATATTTTAGACATCCTTTCAATTGGAGATTTGGCTTCTATTGATTCCTTCTTTCCATCATTATTGATTGCAACGTCTACTCTCATACAAATTTTGGGCTTTCGAATTGGGCTGCTAAAATTTGGGAAAAAATTATCCACCCTACAACTTATATCATGGCTCCTACTAGATCTTTCTGGATGTTGTGTGAAGATAGTACCCAACTAGTGGAGGTCTTGTCCACTATTCTTCTACGAAACCATGGTAACATCTATATTATTGCCTCTTCTATTAATTTTTTACCCACTAATTTGACTGTTGAGAAAGGAATTTTTTCTCTCTTCTACCACAACCATTGTAACTGCATGGGGGGTCCCAAGAAAAGGTTGGAGCCATTATCTTATGGGCCTTTATGATAGAACTTAGAGCTCTGGAAGCTCTTCAAGGAGCCTAGTATGAAGCCATGTTCTTTATGGTGATGTGTGGGTACAATATCGATATTACTGCTAAGTTTTACAATTCATGGAGAGAGGATAGAGTTCATATTGGAAATATAGGCTTTGATGTGTCCCCCAGGTTGATTGCAAATTTGACAGGTCTTTCGTATAGTGGCCTAATGGTGTCTAAAATAAGCAATGGTAATTACTAGAGGTTTATGGATAGTGCTGGTGTGAA
This sequence comes from Sequoia sempervirens, assembly GCA_007258455.2. Taxonomy (NCBI): domain Eukaryota; kingdom Viridiplantae; phylum Streptophyta; class Pinopsida; order Cupressales; family Cupressaceae; genus Sequoia; species Sequoia sempervirens. Next base: position 3,664 of record VDFB02316277.1, read on the forward strand.
TAAATGTCTTGTACCTAGTTATTTCATTTACTATGGACTTAGGGGACATATTCACATGTTTACTTAGGTCCTAAAATTCTTTCTATAAGGTGTTAGTTGTCATTAGTTGTTATCTTATCTTTTGATTTGTAACACATGTGACCTAGGTAGTCATGATAAGTTGTCTGATGTCATAAGATTAAGACACTTGTCATAATCTCATGACATCTTAGGTCTCACCTTGGCTATATAACCAAGTGGTCTCTAATAAATTGTACATTGATTCATTTTTCATTCATTGAGAGGAATATAGTTTATTCTTGTCATACTGATCTTCTGAGTATTTTGTGCTTTCCACAGGCCTTTAGATCTTGGGTGGCTATCTTCATAGCTAAATATTACATGGTATCAGAGCCTGGTTGAGTTCCTTTGGTTAGTCTTTTAGGATATCTTGAGTGCAAATCTTATATTTTTTTGAAGCAATGAATATGCTCTTCTCTTGCATCTTTGGATGATTTAGAGAATAAAAAAAGTGTGATAGAAATACCAAATTTTTGGGGGGGTTCCTTTTTTTTCTTTACATTGCAGGTGCATTTTGGGAGTTTTTTGCATTATATCTAGCTCACCATTACATTCAGAGCATCTAAGAAAGTCATATTTTCCTTTTGGCTCATTCTACTTGGACATTGGAGGCCAAATATTCAAGGGTTTAAAGATTGAAGGTGGCTGCCAAATCCAGGAGGTAGCTACCACTTTGGAGCATTTTGAGCCAAAAAGAACAATACCATTACATCCAAACGTCCCAAAAACCCCAAGATCAATGACCAAATCATCAAATTTGGAGCAGTTGTTCGCCAAGGAAAAAAAAATTCCCAGGGAGCCATACGGCCCCCCAGGTCACATCATAATTATAGGGTATGAACTTAAAAAATATATATATTTAATCGTTCGATTTTTCTTGAATTTCTTTTTGAAACATTTAAATATTACCGATTAAATATTTTGTAAAAGAGTTTTTTTATACAATTTTTTAAAAAGACAAATGATTTTTTTTTGCTTTTAAATTAGCCTGCAGACCGTCACGTGTAGACCTACGTAGGAAGGGTACCCATGGGCCTCTCCACATAGGCCATGTGGCCTTACCACATAGGACCATGTCAGCCTTGCATACTGATAGGTGACCGGTTAGTTAAATCAAGGGGAAATAAATAAAAGCAGTGACCAAAAAATAAAATTGATGGAGACTATATTAAAGCTTGATGGAATAAAAAAATATTCCACAGGAGAAGATTGCAACACATAGAAGATTTTGTCGCCTACGATTTTGGGAATATTCCTTATGATTCCAGCCAAACCCGACAGTAACTGTGACAGGAAGATGACCATCAAGCTTAATCCTCTCCAGCTCGTGACAACAATATAACCATCAAAATTAAGTCTAGTTGTTGATGAATTCAGCATGACATCGACATGTTTTTGAAAATTTATAGCCCCCATATTTGTTGTAGCTTTTGATTTTTTAGTTCATTTTCAAACACTCATAACTCAACCTTACAACCTCCTTTTTCAGTGAATTTTTTTTTATTTCGCTAATTTTTCACTCTACACGTTGGTGCTGACAAATTTTGATTTTGATCCATGTATTTTCAAAAGAATCATTTTTTTATTGGTGATTCTAAGCTGTCACCATTTTTGGAACTTTTGAGGCTTCATTTGGGCTCATACAGACTCTTTTTCAAGTGCATTTTTTTTTCTAAAAGTGCATATATTTTCAAGAACTTCACAGTGGTGTTGTTAATTTGTATTCATTGTGAGAAAAAATTGTACTTCCATCATATAGCTTTATTTGGTTCATTTCGGCAATTGTATTGCATAGATCACAATTTGATCTTTTCCATGTTGATTGTGCAGTTTGGTCTTGCCTCATTGTGGTAATTATAAGAATTGAAATCAAAATTCCACTTAGCTAATTCTTTCAAATGGAAATTGTAACCACACTAAGTATAAAGTACCAAATCATTTGCTTGGGGGGGGGTTCTTTGATTGAGTGAATTTGGGGGTTTGTGTTGTGTGATTTTTCTTTGAGTTCTCTCTTGTGCTCTTCAAATTTTAGCCATGGGTCATCCTAAGTTTCCTCTTTTAACTCCACACAACTATGCAACATGGAAAATAAATGCATGGAGTAAACTAATGGAAAAAGGATAAATTCACTACATTGATGGATCTATTCCAGAACTAACTCATCCAAATTTAAAAAGTGAATGGCTCATTAAAAGTACTATGGCTCTTGGAACACTCGTGAAATATGTTTCCCATGATCTTATCTTTCATATTGATAAGTGTAAAACAACTAAGGAAGCTTGGGATACACTTTCTCAATTATATGGAAAAAATGATGAGATTACGAGATACAAACTTGATAATAATCTCACTAATCTAGATCCAAATAATTTTGATACAATCCAAGACTATATAACTAAGGCTAATGAACTAAGAGCAAACCCTAAAGATTGTGGTATTGATAAGAAGGATGCACAGTTGGTCTTCAATTTATTAGACAAGCTTCCTTCAGAATATGTAGCTTTTGTTTCTAGTTTTCATACTCATATGTTGACTATGGGAAGTTCCTATACTACACCTTCATTTGATTCATTTACAGAAATGTTGATGCTTGAAAAAACAAATTTTATCACTATGGGTATTCTCAAGTCATCCAAGTCACAAGCTTTGGTGGGAGGACATGGGTCAGGATCGAATAAGAAACATAAGCAATCAAAAAATAATCCATGATGCTTGTATGATTCTCATACTATTTATTATTTATTATTTTCTATAATGATTAGTATCCAAAAATTGTGATTTCTAATATTATGTCTATATGATGAAATATAGAGGGAGGTGGTATACTATACACGGAGGAGTAAAACATTAAGCTCCATGTAATATGAAATGGGAAAAATGAGTGTGATGGTAGGAATAGATAAATGAGGTGTACATTGCATGGTAAACATATTTAGGATGATCTCAAAAAACTAATTAAATATGCCATCCTATAATGGATATTAAAAAGAAGACATCACACTAGGTTACATAAAATGTTACAAATTATTTATCCCTACTTTCCATTTTAGTAGAATAAAATCTTTCTTGAATTTGATTTTAAACATTATAAATTTATTTAATTGGAATTAATGTGCATAAAATAAGTTTTTGTAACCCTTTAATTTAAATTTGATGATTCCACCTTATTTCATGAAATTTATGTAATATCAATTTGAATTTTTTTTAATATATACATATTTTATTAATACTAACTATAGTTTTGAAGTACCGATGATGGCGGGACACGAGCGCAAGCATGGGCGGGAGAAAAAGAGTTTCAAAATTCAAAGCAATGGAAAAGGAATCAGAGCAAGTTTAGGAAATCTACAATTGAATCAGGAGTTGGAGTCACGTCAGAAGCAAGGTAAGGATGACCAGGATGATGTGGACTCCAGAAATAAAATATAGGTGGAACCTGGGGGAAAGGAAAATCCAGAGATTAACCCTGCAGCATCTCCTACTAGTAAAAATGAAAAAGCTAAAGGGGGTGTGGAGACCATTGTTGGCACTAGAGGTAATCGCAAACCCTGGACTTCTCTGTTCGGGGTAAAACCTTATGGAAAATCTTCTTTCCCTGCAGTGCAAAACATTTCATCTCCTGTAGGAGGTAAGTTTGCTATCTCTCTTCCAGATATGCTCATTGACCATAATATAGCTCTTATGGAACAGAATTTGGTAGGAAATTTTATGGGCCCTAGACCAAATATTGAGGTGGTCAGGGAGCTTGTTAAAAATAAATGGAGAACTAGTGGGGAAGTTTCTGTTGCTGCTCTTCCAAAAGGTTTTTTCGTGTTTGATTTTACTTGCAGAGAGGACATCATGGCAGTTAGAAGTGGTGCTCTCTGGGTAATAGGGAAATCATCCCTGGCCCTAAAGAAGTGGTCCTCCAACTTAGATCTATTGGATTCCATCTTTGAGAATGTCCCAGTTTGGGTTAGACTTCCAGGTTTTCCCCTAGAGTATTGGAGTGAAGACATCTTTCTTGGTATTGCTAGCTCCTTTGGGGAGCTCCTCTCTATTGATTCAATGACAACGGCTAGAAAGAGAATGGTCTTTGCAAGGATATGTGTGGGAGTCTCCCAGGAAACAGATCTTCCATCTTCGATTGAGATTCAATCTAAACTAGGTTCCTAGGTGCAGAATATTGAGTTTGAAACCATTCCATTTGCTTGCTTCAAGTGCAGGAAATCTAGTCACTACGAAAAAAAATGCCCCCTAAATGCCACTTCAGAGAAAGAAAAACCAGTTGGACCTGAAAAAAAGGCGTGGAAAAAAAAAGTGATTTAGGAGGAGAAAGGAAGGAAAACAACAAGCAGGTATTGGAAAATATGGCATCCGCTACTCAGAGAGTCTCTCTAGAGATTGAAGTGGTTATGGAGTCTAAAGGTGAGATCCCTTTTGATCATCATTACTTGAATCTTGTTAATACGTCCCCATCTAAGGAAAGGGAGTCCGATGAAGACACCTTAGTTGGGGAAGGAAATCTGAACCTTTCTACCTCCTTATCCCAAATGACAATCCCTTCTGATAGAAATGAAGTATTCCTGGGTTTGGAGGATATCCCTAATGAGGGCTTGTCCTTGGAACTGAATATTCCTTTTCCCTCCCAATCTCCTGATAATCTTCCCCCTCAGAGAGTAGCGTATGTGACGGATCCTAACTCCCCATAAAGGGTTTTGGAATCCCTTGAAAATCTGAATCACTCAGCAGATCAGTCCAGTAATATCATGTCTACTTAAAAGAAAGGTAACATGGACACCCTACCTTGGGAACAAAGGATACCTACTGATAAGGACTGTGAGTCAAGTAGAGAGATGAATAGCCAAGAAGAGACTGATAAAGAGGTGAATATATCAAAGAAGAAAAAAGAAAAAAATACTCAGGGGGAAGACCCCAAGTGGCATTTCAACCAGATCAAGAGTCAAGGTAGACTGTGGAGCAGTAAAGAACTCAAGAGGTAAAAAGTCTTTGAAAAAAAAAAGAGAGTTGAACAGTTTTCAGGATATTGCGAACGGCTCTCAAAAAACCATCCTGGAATGCCTTAATTCCCCTAGTATCTAATGAAGATTATGTCCTAGAACATAAGGGGACTCAATAGCCCCCACAAGTAGGATGTTCTTCGCAATTTCGTTAGAGATCACAAGCCGGATATTCTCTTAATTCAGGAAACTAAAATGAAAAAGGAGAAAATTGAAAAGATGAAACTTTTCCAGTATTACAATAACCAGGGTAATAATTCGAGTGGAGCTTCTAGAGGTATTGTGACTTTTTGGAACAGCCATACTATCAGAGGTGATCCGATCTTGGAAGGTACGAATCATATTTATACTAGATTTACTCATATAAGAGATAACTTTAGTTGGATTCAATTGAACATTTATGCTCCTAATGGAAAAGGCATGAGAAAATCTTTTTGGTTAGAATTAGTTGATTTTAGGAGGATTTTTGACAGAGAAGCTTGGATGGTTATGGGGGACTTCAACACTCCCCTAATGAATGGATAAAAATTTGGGGGATCCCAGATCAATCTGGAAAGCAAAGAGGATCTGCAAAATTTCATTGATAATCATGGATTGATTGATATGGATCTCCAAGGAGCCTCCTTTACCTGGTCTAACCGCAGAAAGGGGTCGGATTAGATAGATCTTTAATTTCCAATCAATGGTACTTTGACTATTATTGTTCCCTTAGAGCTCTTTCTCGAATAGGTTCCGATCATTTTCCTATCAGTTTCATTGCGGACCCAATAAAAAAGAAGAGGAACACTCCTTTCAGATTTGAAAAAATATGGATCTCTCATCCTTCTCTAAAAGAGGAAATAAGGAAATGGTGGAATATAAGAATTCAAGGAACTACTATGTTCAGAGTTGCTAAAAAGTTAAGGGAAGTGAAATGCAATCTTAAAAAATTGGAAAAAGGAATCTTTTGGGAACATCTTTAGGATTAAGTCTGATCTTCAGATGGAATTGGGAGAAATCCAATTTAAAATTTAGGAGGGCTATTTGAATGATACCAAGGAAAGAGAGAATGAGATCCTCACGAAGATGCATGACATAATTGGAAAGGAAGAGGAGTTTTGGAGACAAAGATCTAGAGCTCTTTGGTTATCTCCAGGAGACAAAAACAACAGGTATTTTCTTCTTTCAGCTTCAAAACACAGAGCTATAAATAAAATATCTCATATAGAAGTGAATGGAACTAGGTATGAGGAGGAGGAGGACATTAGGAAGCAGGCAAGTTCCTTCTTTAAACACCTTCTCTCGGCCAGTGAGGAAATAAACCATAATGAGTAGGATCAGCTAGTGGAAGCTATACCAAGAATTATCAACCAGGAAAATAACTCTTTTTTGACTTCTATCCCCACCAACGTGGAAGTCAAGTGGGCTTTCTTTTCCTTTGAAGGGAGTAAAGCTCCGGGGCCTAATGGTTTCCCTTTATTTTTCTTTCAATGGCTATGGGAGATTGTTGAAGAAGATGTGGTAAATGTTGTTAAAGAATTTTTTGGCTCTAGAAATCTTTTAAAAGAATTAAATACTACCTTCTTCGTTCTTATCCCCAAGAAACCTGGAGCTAATAATTTTGAGGCTTTTAGGCCTATAAGCCTCTGTAATTCCTTATATAAAATCATATCCAAGGTCTTAACTTCAAGACTCTTAACTCTTTTTCCTTCCTTGATTTCTCCTCAACATAATGACTTTGTCCCTGGTAGACAAATTCTTGACTCTATTATTACTGTTCATGAGAATATTCACTCCTTAGTTGAGTCGAAGACTGAAGGCTTTTTATTAAAGCTCGAAATTTCAAAAGCTTATGATAGAGTTGACTGGACTTTCTTATTTAAAATTTTAAAGGATTTTGGTTTTTGCAACAGGTTCATCCAAATGGTTGAACAGTTTGTGTCCACAGCTTCCATATCGATTATGGTCAACGGATCCCCCTCCTTCTTTTTCCAAAGCACTAGAGGTCTAAGGCAGGGTGATCCTATCTCTCCTATTTTATTCACTATTATGGCTGAAAGTTTAGGCAGGAATCTGAAAAAGTTGGTTGACTTCAAATTTCTTTCTAGTCTTAAACCTTCTTCGGGCAATCTGGTGTGTTCCCATCAACAATTTTTTGATGACACTATGCTTATGGGTAAAGCCACGGTGGATGAAGGTAGAACTATAAAACAGTTGTTTGACAAGTATGGGAGAGTGTCTGGACAGCTGATCAATAATAAAAAAAAGCTCGTTGTTCTTCTTCAACACTCTAGATCATAGACAGGCTAAAATTGCTAGAATCTTGGGTTGCAGAGTGGACTCCATTCCTGCCACCTACCTTGGTCTACCCTTAAGTTTGAAACCTCCAGAGTCATTTTGGCTCTCGTTGGTTGAAAGATTTAGCAAAAAGCTCGTGGGCTAGAAAGGAGCCCTGCTAAGTCAAGCCAGAAAACTTCAGCTTCTCAAAGCTTCTCTCCAGAATTTTCCAATCTATGCCCTCAGTCTTTTTAAGATTCTTGCTAAATTTGTTGATGCCATTGAAAAAACCCAAAAAATATTTCTTTGGTTGGGTATTGAGGAAAGAAAAGACTTCCCTTAATTGGCTAGAATCTGGTTTGTAGACCTAAAAAGGTTGGAGGGCTAGGTTTAAGAAGAATCAAAACAGTTAACAAAATTCTCCTTGCTAAACAAATTTGGAGAATCTCCTCTTCTTCTGGGGAGTGGATTGATATCCTGGCTAGCAAATACTTAGAAAACAACTGCTCTTCCATAATTAAGAAGGACATTCACCTTCTTCCCAAAGGGTCAACTTGCTGGAATAATATAATCAATGGTAAAAGGATTGTGGATGATGCTATTGGTTGGCAAGTTAGAAATGGTCATCATACTAGATTTTGGGAGGACAAGTGGCTTTTAAAGGAACCCATTATAAAAATCAATTCCTTCAGCGAATGGGCAGATAC
>VDFB02316280.1:0-26573 GCA_007258455.2 Sequoia sempervirens
ATTAAATAAATTAATCTTTATTTTATTTAATCTAACATCATCCCTCTTTAATTAAATAAATCAAAAATCTTATTTAATTAAATCTTAGATCATATTCCCTTCATTTTGACTTAAACAAATCTAAAAATCTAAGTCAAAATGGTCAAATCAACTAAATATCCTTTTAAAATTAATCTTAATCTTAATCACCTAAATCCTCTAGCTTTTGCAACTTGCTCATGAAAATCATTTTAAATCATTTATTAAATCTTCAATTACTTTCAAAAAGGCATCAATGTTGGAATATTTTCCAAATTTGAAAAATCCCTCCAAAAAGGTTTGTACATCCAACAAGGCATTTAACCCTTTTACATGTCCTTTTTCCTTGAGCCAAGTGGCATTAACTTCATTTTCTCCTCCCTCCAACATGTCATTTCATCAATTTTGAAATACCCCCTAATAGCATTTAATTGCACAATGACCAAAATGTGCTCCACCTTTGTCCACTCATAAGTTAACAAGTGGCACTTGGTCATTGGTTGGTGTTTTATCCCACATTCATCCCTTTTGCCTCATTCCCCGTCACTCATCTATAAATAAGAGCCTCTCATTTGGATTTTGGATCCACAACTTCATGCAAAGTCATAATCTTTAGATTTTGAATTTTCCCATCCACTATTCATCCATTTTCAAGTTTCATAGCTAGGTTGTGTAGGAATTGATCCAAGGAAGCATCAAATCTGTATCGAGTCATCACAAAGCTTACAAGGGATTGGGAAAGGGCCATTTTCCACATCAAAATGGCACCAATTCCCTCATGGGATTAATATTTTTCTTGCATTAGATAGGATTTGATTTTTTTCATTTATATTCTCCATTTCCAATGATTATTTTGTGCATTCCAAATGAATTCCATGGGGAATCTTGTTTCTAACTTGCATAATGGACTAATTTGGTGTTTTTTCTTTGTTTCTTTGTAGTTCTAGGATCGAGGTTCACATTTTGGCTCTAGGAGGGCCAATTTGAAGATATTAACATGTTTTTCAAGAAAAATTTGTTGTTTTCTTGACATTTGTGTGCCTATAAGAAACTGTCGCTATAAGTCTAGCAGCACCATACATCAATGCTACTAGTCTAGTGGTTCTATACAATAACATTGCAAACTCCAAACTCCATCATTGAGGTCTTCCTACCCAAAAATTGGAATTTCTAAACTGCGACACTTGACTCATTTTTCATATGACTGGTCAGCTAAACTCCAAACTGCGTCACTTACCAAAATAGTGCCACACTTGCGCTCACTGGTTTTTTTGTAGAGCGTCATTGTCAGTCCCAACAATGCCATATAGTATCACTTATCTCTTCAAACTGCGTTGAATCTACAGGTTGCACATTTGGAGTTGGTTTCAACTAGTTTTTGTAGGTGGGCTTGATCAAAGGTGAAGGGAGGAAGCAAAGGCAAAGGCTTCCATCATATCATCATTTCATTGTATCGAGTGTTTTTAAACACTTTATGGAGAAATTATAATCCCTCTTCTAAAGGATTTTTTTATCTTTCATGCTTTTAGGACTCACAAAATTTCATTTGAGCTCTAAAAATAACAATACAAAAGGATTAAAAATAACCTTAGGCAACTTACTAGATTTTGTTTAAGGTTTAACAATTGAACAAGCAACTTTCACTTTTCCTTTTGGTGCTTTGAGAAGAATCCACCTTTTTCTTTTAAGGGTTAAAATGAACATGTGCATTTATGTTTTGTAATCTCTTATCCAAAGTAATATCATCTAAAAGATGTATGTGCTTCTCTCGTGCCTCATGGAAATCTTGAGAATCAAAAGGATTTTTTTGATATTAAGTTGTATAAGTGATTGCCTTCACACTTCAATTTGGGATTCTTAAAATTGAACAAATCTTGTGAGTGTGAGTTAGGTATATCATGTGTGTTCTCTTTGTTTCTCAACAAAGATCAATTGAACTATGGATGTGCTTGCTTTCTTTTATTTATCTGTAGATGACCTTCCTTGTGGGAAAATGTAATCACCCAAGGGAACGACCCAACAGGGAACATGCTAAAGTCAAGCGACTTCCAACCAGTATATAAGTATGGGTACTTGAGGAAAGTTCAAGTATCACAAGGATTGTTCTGAAAAGAATGGCAATAATGATCTCTTATCACATGGATGATCCCCCACAAACAAAATGTGTACACTAGAACCCTTTGTCTCGAAATCCCTAAACTATTTTTTGCTGCAAGAATAGTCATTGTGAAGCCGCCCCACATTTTTACGACTTTTACTATAGATGAGAAGTACACCATGGAATTTTCATGGGTACTGATGCTTGGATAACCCAAGAAGTTTGTGTCATGGAGGGGAGCCAGTGTGGTAAGGAATATAATCATCCGCTAAGTCCACGAAGAGTAGGCATAGCTGGATTTATCCTAGTGGGGATTCAATAAATATTGTCTCAATATCCATAGGGTTTTGCATGTTCTTCGAATCAAAACACTTTGCTTGAGCTTAAAACATTGGAAAAAAAAACATTGAGCATTATCAAATTTCAAACCCTTTAGGTAGCAAATACTATTGACAAAATCCAAGTGTTATTGCTTTTCCTAGGGATTCTATCCTTAGAGGCTTCTAGGAATTTGGATTTACATCTCAATTTTCTCACTTAAGTCAACAATACGAAATTTTTTCTTTAAGTTCCTTGATTTCCACATAATGGACTTTGTAGGATGAAAAGAAATTTTGACATGAAAATCCCAATCAAAACAAATAAAAATCATCATGTTTAGCTAGGTGTGTGTAGATTAATCCTTCTTTGCACACTTAATTAAATTATCATCTTATGGAAAAGTTCACTCTAGGACAACATCCAACCTCCTAGAGTGTATGAGTTCATTATCCAAAACCAAATCCAAATAAAAATCAAATCAAATCAAATCAAATTCAAAATAAAAATCAAAAAATCAAAATCAAAGTCCAAAGTCCTAAATTTTAGTGTCCCCCTCAAGGTTTCGTAAGAGTTCAATCATTCACCAATCCTCCATCCTTCATTATCACCATCAACATCCCTTTGATCCTCAATATTTTAGAATTTTTTTTTGTACCTAAAAATTAGATCAATCCAAAGAATTAAAGGTTCATCACTTACATTCTTGAAAATTGATCCCTATTTAATGGTTCAAACTATATCTCAACACAAAAAGGGCATGGAAACCAACAAAGAAACATCAACTTCGAGTGATTTGAGTCAAACCACCACCAAAATCAATCTTGTTGGAACTAGCAATCCCACTCTCAATTTTCCTCCCCTTCCACAAGACCATCAAGAGGAAGGATTCCAAGTGGAGGATGTCACCGAAAAAATTTTAGGGATGACTCAAGATGAGATAATTGAAATGGTTCAATATCCCAAAACACACAAAATCATCAATATCATGATGAAACTCAATCCCTCACAATATACGCTTGAATTAGCAAAACAAGGGGCTAAACTCCCTTCTATTATGATGTAAGCACTAGTGTGGAACAACCCCTTGGGATCATGCCCCCAATATCATCCACACCTCCATTCCAAAACATTACTCAAAGCATTCTAAAAATCACATCATCCATTGCTCCAAATCAACCTATTGTTAACAAGGGGAGTGCATTTCTTAATGCACTACAAACACACACCCTGGTGAATAGCCAAGAATTGGATGCAAACACCATCTTGGAAAAATTGATGAAACGAAAAGGGTTTTTAAAGGAGATTCTCAACTTTCCACCAATATAAATTATGTTTTACTTTCAATTTAATAAATTATTATTGTTCATTTTCTATTTGAATTACGACTAAAATCCTGATTGATAATCTGATTGAAAAACATCTATAGCTTTCAAACAGTATCACATTTTTTGAATCTGAAACATGTGTCACATTCTATGCTTTGCATACTATAGGATTAAAAAAAAAAGAATTTCATGAAGTTTTGACCAAGGTGGTAAGACATGAGTTTTTATATTTTTTAAAATTTGTAATAAAACATTCATAATTAATTATTTACTTGAAAAAATAATACAAAAAAATATGCATCACATCGAGACATGAGTCCTCTACTTATATCTAAAATCTTATAAAAAAATATTATAATATTATTGTGGTTACTTGGTGGTAAGATAGACACCTACATATTTTTTCCTTGCTACTGCATTGAAATTTCAAATTTTCACCAAATAGATTTTTATTTTTTTTAAATAAACCTAGTAGTTTAAAAACTACATTCAATTCGCTACAGATTCCATTCTTACATATTTTTGAAATAATATAGATAACTTATTCAAATTTTTATGTCAAGTTGCCTAACTCTGATTTTTTTGAATTTTTCACCACTTAAGGGCCTATTTTTTCCATGATGATCTTGCACATACCCAAAACATCAAGAACAATAACAAGCATTGTTGGTACAACACCAAATGCAAGTGTATCAACAAAGCTTCCAACAAACTCCCACCAACATACCCAACACTCTTCCCATCACTCAAACACCTCGACCACTTCAAAACACATTCACTTTGCCCCTCGATCCATAAGATGATGTAACAACACAAATCAAGTTTCTCTTGCAGCAAGTGCTAGATCTTCAATCAAGAAAAACCACAAAGACACCCAACAACTTGTGTTCCTATCCTTTTGATAGTAGCCTTGCAATGGTACCATTCCCAAAGGGGTTTGAAATCCCTAAATTTGATTAATACCATGGGATGGGAAACCCTGAAGATCACATCAGGGAATTCCAAGTACATTGCATGGAGGCCGCATATGATGATACATTTCTGATGTGGCCATTTCCTCAAAGTTTGGTTGGTACCACCATGGAATGGTTCTCTTACCTTCCTCCTAGCATCAAAAAGTTCCAAGAAATCATAGACACATTCATAAAAATTTATGCCTTTAATATCGGTATGGATGTCAATCTAGAGGAATTATCAGCTCTTAAACAGGCTAAGGGGGAATCATTTGCTTCCTTTTTACAATGATGGTGATCCAAGGCCAATAGAAGCAAATGGGCCATGCTAGAGGAATAAAAATTTTGCACCATCATTGCTAACCTTGACAAAACCTTGGCATTCCATCTCAAGGTGCAATGCATCACCACTTATGACCAACTGATCCCCAAGGCACTTAGCATCGAACAATCCCTTATGGCACAAGGGGGAACACCTACATATACTAAACATCAAGACAATTACCCATACACCATCTATAGTGAGAAACCTCACACATGGGTGAGGAAAAAAATGCAACAAATGATAGTGTGGTGGATGCTAAGGTTCTAATCAATGCTCCAGAACAAAACACCCAAACCTACCAAAAACTACAAAACATCAATTGAAACAACACAAAAGCTAACACGGTATCACAACAACCACCCAACAATCAGATCAATAATCTCAATAATCAAGGGGGACCAACCCGCAAAACAAACATTCCCCCAAGCGAAAGTGCACTACCCTAGGGGAACCAATTGAATCGGTCGTGGAGAAACTGATAAATGAAAATCTCATCAAAATTCCCACTTATGAGAACTATCAGGAACCTCAAGAGAAACCACCATGGTAGAATGAGAATCGTCTTTGTGATTTTCACAAAATCAAGTGGCACACAACAACCAATTGCATTAGGTTGAAAAATATAATCCAAGACCTCATTGATGATAAGGTCCATCAATAATGATGCTAGTGTCCATCGAAGTTTCCCCCCTCTCCACTGTAGGTTTTGATTTTTCAATCAAACTTTGGAGGCTCATAACTTTTTCATACAGACTCCTTTGATTCAATATTTTTTAATTTGGGGTAGGATTTCACACTCTTCATAGTGGTGTAATTTTTTTTTGATCTTCGTGCCTACCAAATCCATAAATTATAGATTCTCATAGGTATTGCTAAGTCATTCTCATTTTTCCAAACTTGACATCTGTATGCACTAAGATCAAGTCCACTTTGTTGTTGTTGGTAAGTGGCACCTGTAATCACACTAAGAATAAAAATTCCAACCTCATATATTTCTTGAAGGGTTTCTTGGTTGAGTAATTTGGTGAGGTAATATTGTGTTAGTTTTAATCATGTCTTCTAATGCATGGAAAGTAAAATGTGATTATCGTTGTAAGAAAAAGTATACAATAAATAAATATTTGCAAAAATAAGTTGATGATTTGCAACTTATTTATGAAATTTATCAGTTGCAACAACTTTGTATTGCTAATGACATTAGTTTTCCTAATTTCCCTTAACTGGAATCAATCGAATCATCTAGTGTTCTTAATTCATGATATGTTGACACAATGGGGGATGATAAGTGTAGTTTAATGTAACACACTAACATCTCATCTCCTTCATCTACTATTGTACCAAAGGATGCTTTTGATTCCATAGTTTTGGCTTCCTATGATTTAGTAAAACGAGGCATGCATCGTCATCTAGAGATGACTACTTGGGATGAGTATATTACATACATTGTTGGTTTGTCTTGTGAGTCCCACATTTCAGATTTTGGAAACACCATTGATTACATTCGTCTTCTCTTTGATGAAGATGATTCTTCTTCAATTGTTGCAAGGGAGCACTCTAACCCTCTTATTCATTTTCTACATGATAATCCTTTACAATTTGACATGAGTGTGGATTCTCTTGGACAACATTTGGAAGATTCTTCTTTATCTTTAAAGTAGCTATCTTTGTCTTTGGATTATGTTCTACAATCATTCCTAGGATGTCCTAGTTTGTCACCTTCTTCTTTGGTTGGGCATGTACCTGATTTGATTGTGAAATATTTTTCTACTTGAGACATGGAAACACTTGAGCATTCTTTAGAGACATCAAATATCATCCTTATTCGTGCATCTTCCTATTTGAAATGGGAAGCATTCCAGCATTTGTACTTGGTATATCTTCTTCCCAAGGGGAGAAACATTATTTGTACGCATAGATTATGTTTCAAGTCTTCAAACATTTACCATTTTTTTAGGATGTTAAACATTAAGGGGGGGTTTCATGGTCTCTCTTATTCTATCTTATGAGGGGGTATTTTTCCTCAAATTGGGTTTTATCATTCTCATGCACCATTGAGAGCATTTCTATTTTATCTCTCTTTTGGGGAGGAGTTTTATCCCACTGGGTTTCTCCTTTTCTCCATTTGTGAGAGATTGCATTGCATTTTCACATGGGTACCTAACATCGCTTTGTAGTTGAGACCTGTCTTTGTGTCATTTGCATAATCTCAAGCTACTACACTAGATTCATGCTACTTATCTCCTTCATTCTAATTTTTTTATTTGCAACTCTTCCCCAAACATCCATAGGTACGTCTTCCACAACCTATTTATCTAGATCCATGCTATTGCTTGAGAGATTTCAAAGAAATGTCATCTCTCCACATGTGCGCAATTAATGAAAGATTTACAAAGCATAAAACTTCACACAACTCAATGCACCAACTCAAAGAAAACACCCAAATGATGTCAACTTATCTGTAATCAACAATAAACAACAAAATTCTTGATTAATTTAGATACATTAAATTATTATACATTTAAGAAACATAGATCTCAATGGCATGTAGAGCTAAAATATATAAGAATAAAATTAAGAGAAAATAAAAATTGTTAAGACATTTGGTCTAGCAACCTTCATATTTGAATCCAAGACAACAACCCTAACTATTACCAAATGGATTAGATCCAAGATCCCACAACTCCAAAACTTGCAAAACCAATAGATATAGATCTTCCAACATTATATATATTTATTATATAGGATTCTGTTATATACTCACTTCATTACAACACCTTCTCATGATTTTTAATTATATCTCTCACATTATATTTATTTTTGTTCAAATAATATTTTTCTAAAATAATATTTTTATCATATTTCACTATTAATTAATAATGTCATGAAGACTTTTATTGTTCGTACTAACAATCTATAATTTTAAAATATAAATTAAAAGACAATTAATTATATTATTTGACCAAAATTCAATTACATAATTTTTGAGTGAAATGTATTAACTCATAATAATTCACGCAAACTCAATCTGACATAGTTATTAAATCCTAAGAGGAAAAAATACCATAAACTTATCCATTGCCCTGTGCATCCAATAATTTGTATTGGCAGACTCAGCTACCTTAAGAAGTAGTCCTGACCTAACCTTCCTCTCACCACACCTCTATCCAAAAAGAATAGAGGCATGGTGCGAGGAAGGTTAGCCAAGGACTACTTCAAGAGCTTTGTTCAAATTATGAAATTGCTTTAGTTGTGAGGAAATTATATTTATGTTGAGATTCACAATAAGTCACATTGTGTTGACATAGATCAAGAATTAAAACATATAAAAAATAGGGTGGTCAAGATTGTCAAAAGCAAATCTCATATATATGTATATATATATATATAAAAACCAAGAGAATTTTAGAAAAATAAAAAATAAAATAATTGTTGTTTAGTCTAACTACAAGTAATAGAATAAATAAAATATATTTGATGGGTTTTTTACATTTTTTATTATTTGTATATTGAGACTGACAATATGGGTGAAGGGTAGTTCATGGAAAACAACTCATAGAACAAAGGTTATAATGACAAGTTGATAAAAAAAAGACAATATATTGACATATATCATAAATAAAAATATATTTAAAATAGAATGATCACACTAATTAGATTCTTTATTATTATTTTTAATTGTTTTGAGTCCTTGCAAAATCTCAAACAGAGAGATTTTCAATAGAAAGCATGTATTTAATCATGAACGACAAGTAATAAAACAATAAAATAACTTTTTCTTTGTTGTTTTCATTTATGTTGTTTCTTTGTTGACTTTATTTCCTTAGTAGATGGATGTATTTGATAGTGAAGTAAGGTGAGAACTAGAGATAGCTCCATGCAATAACCCCACTACCTCCCTCTGGATAAAACCCACCTGGTATGGACTCATTTCCTGTGCCATACAAAATCCTCAATGTTTGCGCAGGAGTTTTGATGTATGACAGAGAATCCACATCTGCAAACAGAATGTTACCACTCACTCTTTCATCAATGCCAAGTTGTAGGTATAAACCTGAAACTCCAATTCCAAAAGACCTACTACCAGCTGCACTCAAACCAAAACACTCATTTAATACTACTCCATCTAAATGAGTTGCCTAGTTTTAGCTAAACAATTTTTAGCAAGAGGTTTACTATTCTATCAACATTTTTGGAGATTTTAAATATAAAATAGTTTAATGGTTAAATAATTAATGGTAGTGGTGTAAATAGTGTACAATTTGGTGGGATGTGGTGGGTTGGTTATGTCAAGAGGTTGGATTGTACAACTTGTTAATTTTCATATTGATCATCTAACTCTCATTTATTTATAAATGACAACTTAAAATTTATCTTAACATGTTAGTGGGTTGGTCATGTCAAGAGGTTGGATCGTACAACTTAATTTTCACATTGATCATCTAACTCGCATTTATTTATAAATGACAACTTAAAATTTATCTTAACGTGTTGGTGGGTTGGTTATGTCAACAGGTTGGATCGTACAACTTATTAGTTTTCACATTGATCATCTAACTTGTATTTATTTATAAGTGACTTTTGTAGGACAAAATTCTAAAAAGTATTAAATAATTATTAGAAATAGGATTATGTTGCTCTTCAACAAGACATTAATCATTTTACCAATCTTATTTATTGTCTATAGAGATGACCTAAAATATTTGGCATTGTCTTATTCATAAGAAATGAAACTAAAGATGCATTTTTCATTTGTTTTCTCTCAAATGATAGATCACTAAATGTAAAGGAAACTTATTGGTTTCACTAATAAAATATTTATGCATAAATTAGGCTCCTAAGATGAGTAGAGAAAGTTTATAAACTTTACTTGTTTTCCAGCCACTGAAGTTATGTTAAGATTGGCACCAGCATAACCTATAAGGCCCATGTATGGAAGAACGTACATAGCAAGTAGATAATTAAGAGAATTAGCATAGGGATCAAAGGGAGGATTGAGTGTGAATCCCAAAGCCTCATTGAAGAAACTCGTCCATGTTTCCACTTCCAAATTTTGTAAAGGCCACGGAGTGGCTTCCACTGTATTCTCTCTAATTATTCTACAAAACTCAGTACACCAAACAATGGTCAATTTAATCAGAAGAAATATAAATTCTAAGAACTTAAAAATAATACTATATCTACTATAATGATCAAATAGTTTAACAACAAAAATTATTAGAACCTAATATGATCAATTTCTTGGAAAGAAAATTTCTCCACAATATCTCTTGTTGGAGGGTCCAAATTGGCCATCTGGGTGCCTAGTGGGGGAGGACCACCTCTTGTAAGATTTGGTGCAAATTTATCTAGACCCACTCCAAATACAACCCCAAGAAACAATTACATTCTAGATACTCAATATTCAAAGCAAAATTAAATAATTTGGCATCTAAGGTAGTCAATGGCCCAACATGATATGTTCTAGTGCTATAATAAGCAACAGGACAACAATACACAGTAGAAAACAAGCCAAGCATGATAACTTTCATCACCATTGCTGCTACTGTTAACTTTTCCATTTTACCTCAACTTTGTGATTTGAACTTTGAGACTCCCTATTTATATTAAATTTTGTAGTTACTTGAAAAGGAAACCTTTTATTTATATCAATTTGCAAGTGATATTTTGTATTCTAAGAATTTTATAATATACTTTTTAACTTTTTATGCATATCATCATTTATCTTACTCATTTTTTATGGCCCAGCCAACCAACTTCCAAGTAATTCCAATTGATTCAGGCTGCCATATGGTATGTATGGATACAAGAATTTGTTTAGGAAAGCTTATAATCCCTAAAAATGAATGGATATGACCATTTTTTTCTAGTATAAGAAGTGGAGCAAAAAAGGATTTCCAATATTTTATTACTACTCTTTTGAAGATGTATATTGAAACTCAAGTTGCTTCTGATTTATTTTAATAATGAAGTTTGTGTAGAATTAACATATTAAATTTTATTTTGTATTGATTTTTAGCTTTAGTCAAAAGTTTTTATTGTTTTTGGTCTTTTCTTGTCTCGTGAGTTTGCTTTTATAGATCTTTTTTTGGGAACCTCCTCTCTTTTGCCTCAATGGATGCTATGTAATGGGTACTGGCCCTTCAGTTATAATATAATAAAAACATATTAAATTTTATATAAAAATATTCTTTTTTACATCTGTTTAAAGAGCATTCTTTGATATAAATTTTTGCATGGTAAATATTGAATTTTTATGTTATTAATTATTATAATTTAAATAAGACATAAATTTAAATTTATAATTTTATTTTTTATATAGAAACTTATGATTTATATTCTATTTATTCTTTTTTCTAATAAAAGTGAAGATGGCAACTTTTATTCTTATTAATTATTTGTTAAAAGTGCAAATTAAATAAATTTTCTTTTAAATTAATTGTTTATTACTATAACTTTAATGTGTATGAATTAGATTAAATAAATAACTAAATATAAATCTATAGTTGTTGAATATTTGCATATTTTTTTAGTAAAATATTTAATTGAAATATTTAATTATTTGTTTATCAAAGTTGAATGAAATATAGCTACATCATGAATAAAAAGTGAAGGAGCAAAGAGTATAGTGTAAAGGAGCAAAAGATTAGAGACATAGATGGCACAAAGAAATTTTTAAAATTATGTGCACAAAAGATAATTGATGTGCTAAAAAAAATGCTTTTTATATGTCCTCATTTTTTGTATGAATTATAGTAACAATTCAGTGAAGAAAGTGTGTTTAATGGAAATAAGATCAAATAATTTTGAAATAGACAATGCAATAGAGCATCCACAACATAAAATAGTAGATGATATTCGTCAAGTGGTAATAGATAGTTGTAGAGTTGATGAACAATTTTGAGTCCTAAATTATTATGCCTAAGTCAAACACTTCACAAGTAAATAGTTGGTGGATAATATTATTGGGTTGGGGTTGAGAGAAAATTAATCCCCATGTGATTTCATTTTTATCTTACTAGAAGAATTACTTATGATTATCCTTAGATATTGTATTGAAATAGCCAAAAAAATTCACTCTCCTTATAAGAAGATTTATGATTTTAAATTTTTAAAATAAAGGTTTTCATATTAATGAAGAAATTTGGATTATTTTCCTTGGATCCTTTTCCCACTGTTTCTACCTTTTCCATCCACATCACCTCTTGATTTAGGGCTCACTCCTTTACCACCAATCAATCAAAGTTAGAACAACCCCCCAATCATCAATGAAAACATCATACCAAATCCTCCAAACTTTCCATCATTATCACAACAATAGATGGAAACCACTCAGGAAACACAAGCAATCACAACATCACCCATAAACACAGTATCCCAAGGACCAAGCATATCAATTTCACCATCCACTACACAAATCTCCATCATCAATACAATGATACCCCTCATCATGAAAATGAACACCATTTTGAATCCACCACCACCGCCACCACCTAGATAAAATGTGTCCAATCAATATAGCATCACATTGCAAGCAGCACAATAGGCCTACCAAAAGGCATATCAACAATTTCAAGTGCAACAAGCCCAAAACATACAAGTTGCACAACCAGTTGTTCAGCAAGTGCAAGTAGCTCAAGCCACACAACAAGCGCAACAAGTACAATAGGTTGCTCAATCCCAAGCCTTATTACAACAACAACATGCCACCCAAGCTTCCCAAGTTGTGCAAGCAACTCAAGCTACTCAAGCTCTAAAAAATATACAAGTTTCCCAACAAGCGCAAGCTCAATTTTAGGCACAAGCCCCATTTCAAGCTTAGCAAGCATAGACACAAGCTCAATACCAGGCACAACTACAAGCATCCCAACAACAAGCATATCACCAAGCCCTACAATAGTATCAAGCACAACAAGAAGCAGCATTAATAGCCCAACAACAAGTGTTGTTAGCACAACAAGTGTTGTTGGCACAACAAGTGTTGTTGGCACAACAAGTGTTGTTGGCACAACAAGTGTTGTTTACGCAACTTCACAAAAAGAACAACAACAAGCATTGTTGGTACAACAACAAATGTAGGTGTATCAGCAAAGCTTCCAAAAACCTCCCACCAACATACCCAACACTCCACCCATCACTCAAACAACTCGACCACTTCAAAAAACATTCACTTCACCTCCTGATCTGCTAGATGATGTGATGACACAAATCAAGTTGCTTTCACCGCAAGTGCTAGATCTTCAGTCGGGGAAAACCACAAAGACACCTAGCAACTTTTGTTCCTATCCTTTTGACAGTAGTCTTGCAATGGTACCATTCCCAAAGGGGTTTTAAATCCCTAAATTTGAAAAATACCATGGGATGGGAAACCTTGAAGATCACATCAATGAATTCCAAGTATATTGCATGGAGGTCGCATATGATGATACATTTCTAATGGGGCTATTTCCTCAAAGGTTTGCTAGTCCCACCATGGAATGGTTCCCTTTCCTTCCTCCTGGCATCAAAAAGTTCCAAGAAATCATAGACGCATTCATAAAAAATTATGCCTTTAATAACGGTGTGGATGTTAGTCTAGAGGAACTATCGGCTCTTAAATAGGCTAAGGGGGAATCATTCCATCTCAAGGTGTAATGCATCACCACTTATGACCAACTAATCCCCAAGGAACTCAACATCGAACGAACCCTTATGGCACAAGGGGGAACACCCACATATCTAGAACATCAAGATAATCGCCCATCCACTATCTATAATGAGAAACCTCGCACATGGGTGAGGAACAAAAACATCACATATGATGGTGTGGCGGATGCTAAGGTTGTAATCAGTGCTCTAAAACCAAACACCCAAACCTACCAACAACTACAAAAAATCAATCGAAACAACACGTAAGCTAATCTGGTATCACAACAACCACCCAATAATCAAATCAATAATCTAAATAATCAAGGGGGACTAGACCCGTGAAACAAATATCCCCCAAATGAAAGTACACTACCCTTGGGGAACCAATTGAACCATTCATGAATAAACTGATAAACAAAAATCTCATCAAAATTCCCACTTATGAGAACTATCAAGAACCCCAAGTGAAACCACCATGGTACAATGAGAATCACCTTCATGATTTTCACAAAATCAAGGGGCACACAATAGCCAGTTGCATGAGGTTGAAAAATCTAATCCAAGACCTCATCGATGATAAGGTCATAAATGTTGAACAACCAGCTAGAAATCAAGACTTAAAAACATACACAAATCCAATGTTGGATAATAACCAAGGGAACAACCATGGAAATACCAAGTATTCTAGTGTGAACCATGTGTATGATCGTGTTATCACATCCATTGTTGAAATGGTCACTATTGTTAGCATCAAAGGAGCCAAAGATGATTGTGGAGTCACCACACGCAACGGTGAAATAACCATTGCTAGACCATCACAGCCACCTAGGGCATCCACATCCAATCCAAAATATGTCCCCAATGGCTACAATTTCCTACACCAACTGAAAAGAACCCCAACTCAAATCTCCATCATGGAGTTGTTGAAGATATCGCCAGCACATAGGAAAATCCTAGAGGAAGCATTGGTTTCATCTATCATCTCTACGGATCTTGATGCTGACTAGTTTCAAGCTATGGTTGGAAATATCACCACCTCAAGCCTCTTAATTTTCTCCAATTAGGACTTCCCCTCCCAACCATCTCACAATAACACACTCCACCATGAAGTCCTCATTCATAAAAACAAAGTCAAAAGGGTCTTGGTGGATGCAGGTGAAAGTCTAAACATTTTTTCCCTCAAACTAATTAAAAATATGGAATTCTCAAAGGATTCCATTGAAAAACATAAGGGAATCACTATTAGAGCTTATGATGATCAGGAAAGATTGTCTCAAGGCACTATCTAGCTCCCTATTCAAGTAAGGCCAGTCATTATGGAAGCCATATGCTAGGTCCTTGACCTTGATTTTCCTTATAACATTCTTTTGGGGCGTCCATGGATCCATGGGATACAAGCAATCACATCAACCTTCAATTAATGTGTCAAATTCCTATATCAAAATCAAGAGGTCACGATTCATGGTGATCCCAAACCCTTTGCATATTGCAAGAGCCTAGAAGTAAAATACTATAAAACCCCTCAAGTCCTGGAGAAAGATGAAGGCCCCACCACTTTGTATGTACACCCAGCTACATTATCCACCATCTCTAATAAATCTAAAATCAAGGTCATCATCGAAGAAAATGAGTGTGGGGATTATAGAATGAAGAAAAATTCCTTCATGATAGGAGAGACCTCAATCTCCTAGGACTCATGGGCAACCCTAACCAGCTGAAACATATCTAGTCAAGAGATAGTAGATGAAAGAGACATATCTAGTCTCCTATATCAAGATGAAAGGCATGTGCCTAATCTTCTGATGGATAAAAGCAACAAAGGTCTACAAATGATGCTCAATATGGGATATGAAAGAAAAAAGAAACTTGGGTAGAATGACAATGGCTTGTTTGAACCCCTTGTCATGGAGAAGCAAATAAAAATTATTGGCATTGGATGTAGCCCTCTAAAGGTGACCATACTTGGAAAAGGAGCTTCAGTTAAGAATGTCAAAACTCCCCCTCAACAATCATCATGCACCCTTCAATTACTAGTATCCATAGGTTGATTCATAAACAACTTTACCTTTGACATAACTGATGTGTGTAGTAGTTATGAGGATCCCATAACATACTTTCATATTATTTTCAAGAATTTCTCCCTACTCATGATCAGTTCCTTGTCCTTTGAGTCAGACCATCAAACCCATGAAATAAACCTAGTCTATCCCCAACTCATCGATTACAACCAACAAGGATTGCCAACTCTAGACACGTTCAATAAGGATGAGGAACTCTCAAAATTCATGGGACTATAGGATATGATGCTATATGGAGATCACAAGGTTAAGTTTGACATCATACTGGACACACATTCCTATTATGGGGAAATGATTGAATCCTTTAGTCGCAAAAGTGAAAATCTGATAATAATCTCTAAGTCTTTGAGTGAAAACCACACTGTGGCACTCTCTGAACCAAAAACAGTAAAAATAAAGGATGTATCCAATGGTGAAAACCTCTCTAAGGTGCCATAGGATGAGGGATTCAATATTCCTCTCATTGTAATTCATCAATAGAAGTCAGCGGTCTTAGCCAAGAAGTGCAATCCATTCAACTTAGGAACAGATGAACTACCACCCATAACCTTCAATGCGGAGTCTCTCTTAACAGAAGAACAAGAACTCCTAGTTGTGTTCCTTAGAGAAAGGAAAGTAAACTTTGCATGGACCTATGTCAACATGCCTAGGCTTGATCTAGAGGTTGTGTTTCATCACCTAGCCATATATCCTGAAGAAAAGCCCGTCAGACAAAAGCTCAAAAAAATCCATCCCCAGATAGCATTATTGGTCAAAATGGAATTGTAGAAGCTCCTAGATGTAGGGCTCATTCGACCGATTGATTATCTAGAGTGGGTCTCTAAACTTTTACTTGTATCAAATCCCACCAGGGGCATCTACATTGGCATGGACTTCAGAGATCTAAACAAAGCATGTCCCAAAGATGACTTTCTACTACCAAATAATGATATGATTGTGGGTATGATAGCAAGACATGAGATGCTATTGTTGATGGAAAGATTCTCAAACTAAACTAAATCATGATAGAAAAATATGACACACATAAAACAACCTTCACATGCCTATGGGGGAGATATTGGTAGAATATGATATCATTTGGGTTGAAGAATGCAGGAGCAACCTATTAGAGGGCCATGACACTAATCTTTCATGACATAATCCACAAAATTGTGGAAGATTACGTGGATGATATATTGGCCAAATCCAAGAAAAGACATGATCACATAGATGCATTGGGCTCCATCTTTGATAGGTTAGAGGAATATAAAGTTAGATTCAATCTAAAGAAGTGTGTCTTCGGGGTCCAGTCAAAAAAGCTCCTCGGGTTTATCATGTCTATGAGAGGAATTGAAATAGATCCTACTAAGGTCAAGCAAATTCTTGAAATGGAGGCACCCAAGACATTGAAATAGCTAAGGGGTTTATAAGGAAGACTCCAGTCCATCCATTGATTCATAGCACAACTAGTAAACAAGGTTGTCCCCTACTCTCATCTACTCCACAAGGGGGTAGCGTCCAAGTGGGATGAGAATTTTGATTAGGCCTTCAACAAGATCAAGGAATACTTACTCACACCACCAATCTGCATGCCACTAATTCCAGGAAAACCTTTGATCTTATACATATCAGCAACAATGGCAGTCTTCAGCACTCTCTTAGCATAGCATGATGAAAATGGAAAAGAGAGAGCTATCTATTATATTAGTAGAACTATGGTGGGACATGAAATGAACTATACATCTATTGAGAAATCTTGTCTATCAGTTGTATTTGCAACACAAAATTTCAAACATTACATGCTAGCCCATTAAATAAAGCTCATTGCAAAGATAGACCCACTCAAATACCTACTTTCTAAAGCAACTCTTACAGGGCAGACAACAAAATGGGTTATGATCCTCACAGATCATGACATTGAGTATGAGGAACGTAAGGCCATCAAAGGACAACCAATTGTAGGCCAACTAGCAGAGGCACCAATATATGTAGAAAATCCCGTTGTCTCAAAATTCTTTGATGAATCAATCTTCAACCTAATTGTAGCGAATCAATAGAAAATGTACTTTGATGGATCCTACATGCAACATGGATCCAGAGCAAGGATCTTATTCATTAACCCACAAGGGGATTACATTCCAAAATCATAAAATTGTACATTCCCTTGCACAAATAACATAGCAGAGCATGAAGCTCTTGTCAGAGGGCTAAGAATAGTAGTACAATGGAAAATAATGGCACTTAAAGCCTACAGGGATTCATAGCTGATAATCAATCAAGTCAACAATGAATATCAAACAAAGGATGACAAGTTAACTCCATACAAGAAACTAGTGGAAAGTCTCAAGGATTCCTTCATTGATATCACATTTGAGTAGCTACCAAGAGCAAACAACAGAGCAACAGATTCAATGGCTACAATTGGATCACTATTAGAGATCCCATGCAATATCTCAAAGCAAGAGTTCCTTGTAGGGCAACTTCTCTTACCAGAATTCAAGGTACCAAAGTCTGAATTTGTATGTGACATCATTGGTCCCAGTGATCTCTGGTACCATGATATATACACTCATCTAAGCATAGGAGTCCTCCCAGCTGACATAACCTCAAACCTCAAGAAATACTTTGTCAAAAATTCAACCCGTTTTGTCATTGTAGGAGATACCCTTTACTGTAGAATAATTGAAGGAACCCTATTACGTTGATTAAATTTTGAAGAGACATTTACCAACTTAACCGAGGTACATAATGGCATATGTGTTTCACACTCAAGTGTTATGTCCTTGGCCAAGAAATTGTTGAGGATAGGGTACTATTGGCCTACCACAGAAAGAGAAGCACATGACTATGTCAAAAGCTTTTTACGGTGTTAGAATCATGGGGACCTCATCCATGCACCAGCTCAAGGGCTCCTCCCAATTTTCACACCTTCGCCCTTTTTGCAATGGAGGCTTGATATTGTTGGAAAAATCACCCCCACCTCATCCAATGGACATAAATTCATCATCACTGCCACTGAGTACTTCACAAAGCAGGTAGGATGTTCATGACCTATGCCACAAGTTCAAAATCCAACTTTACTTTTCTACCCAATACTACCCCCAAGGAAATGACCAAGCTGAGGCTACAAATAAGACTATCCTAAAAATCCTCAAGAAAACAGTCAATGAAGCTGATTGTGATTGGCATCTCCAAGTAAATAGTTCCCTATGGGCCTATCAAATAGGTATCCACACACTAACAGGTGTCACCCCCTTCTCCCTGGTCTACGGATTAGAAGCCATATTACCCATCAAGATCAAGCTCCCATCACTGAGAATATCACTGTAGAATCTCATCACAGATGAGGAATATCGGGTGTTAAGATTAAACAAGATGGAATTACTAGATGAGCAGTGTATGGATGCCTTAAACCATTTGTAAGTATACCAGAACTAACTCAAATGGAGTTACAATAGGAAAATTAGGATTCAAACATTCCAAGTCAGAGAACTAGTGCTAAAGGAGAATCGGAAGAATGTTCCAAATCTAGACCGCAAGGGAAAATTTGAACCCAATTGGTTGGGGCCCTTTGTCATCATGGTGAGCTACAAGTCAGGGACATATCAGTTGTCAACACCAAAAGGAAAACCTCTATAGGATCCCATGAACAACTCCCATCTCAAAAAAAATTATGCCTAATCCTTCGTGGTATAAAACCAAAAAATACAAAAAAATGAGAAAATTTATGAAAAAAATGGTCGCCTTGATGAAAACCTAGAAAATAGTTGTCTTGGTGACAACAGAAAAGTCAAATAATACAAAAATCCAAAAAATTAGAAAAATGATTAAAAACAGTAAAGAAAAAAATCGTCCTCTAATGAAAACCACTTCGGTGGTGCTTTGGGAAAGTACCTTGGTGAAAACCTGGAAAATAGGCACCTTGTGTAAATAAGAACTTTCCATCCACCAAGATCTCTATGGTTCATTCTGCATCACTCATCCATCCATCATGCTTCCATCATTCATCACATTCCATATCTCTATCCATCACCCGTCTGCATTTGCATCATAGCTTGGTCTTATATTTGCATCATGATCCCTCTTAGTACTAGTCAGCCCAATCTCAAGGTTAGTTTTTCCTACCTTTATCAAAGTAGTATATTGCTTTATGTTGGGGGCATGTTCTCATCAGATCATATTTGTGTATATTCTTGAAATCTTCCCTAAAACAGAAAAATATAAAAAAAAAAGTCATAAAATAAAAAAATTCCAAAAACATTCAAAACATATCAAAATCCAAAAATAGGTCAAAAAGTTGATCGAAAAAGTCAACAAATAGAGTCCTCTTGTCGAACTACGTCATCTTTGAGCTTTGAACGTAGGAAAGGTTGATCTTTGATCATCCCCTGAGACACTTAGGTCATTCCTTTAGGAGTCCATCATAATAAACTTGCAATCCATTTGTTCATATCTCATCAATAATCGAGTTTTTGCCAGTCGAACTACATGGTCTCTAGGTGTATAACGTAGGAAAGGATAATCTGGTTGATCAGACCCCAAGGCCCCTAGGATAGGTCTTTAGGTTATTCTCTTGCTCAAAATCTCAAAAAACCCCAAAACATTTAAAAATGTAATAATCAAAACATTTGTAAAACATCTTGAAAATACCAAAAAACAACATCAAAACATTTCAAAAAACTCCAAAAACATCCAAATATTTAAAAAAAATCATCCATCCCCATCTCATCATCACCTGAAATAGACATCCACTCATAATAAATCATCTTCATCCTCAACCTTTGGTGAAAAACTTGAAAACAATTCTAGCAGGTCACAAAGTGAAAGCTCAAGCGTCAAAGTCTCAAGTCTAGGTTAGTAAGTGAACAAGTTGGTCAACTCTTGGTATCAATAGCCTATCATCCAATCAATCCCAAATCAATCATTTGATAACATCATTTCCTAGGATGCATCCTTCCTACAATGGACATCAACATTAGGCATCATTGTAGTTTAGTCTTGGCTAGTGGTATTGAAGAACATTAGCTTGTTTGTTTACTTTATATTTGTCTTTTGGCTTATCTTTTTGCGCTTATTTCAATGACCTCTTGATGATGTCCTAAATTGAAGGGATTTAGAGGGAAAGGAATGGGGCAACAATCATTATCTTTTTATTTATTGTGCTTGGTGGATGTTCTTTTAACATAACATTGGTCATGTGTGCTTTGTTTGGGTGTAGGGGGGATATTTTAGGTATCTTGTTGACCACATAGGAAGGCTTTCCTTTCTATTTTTTGGTCCAAATTTTTTGGAATATCTAAATTTCATTTTGAATAAGTTTTTTTGTATCAGGTGTGAATAGGAGTAATCATATTTGATTATTGAGTCAAATTCCATCACACTAGGTACAATGCAATCCAAGTTCTTTATACCTTGATGCATCATGCCTATGTGTATTATCAAACATAAGGTAAATAGCCATTTTAAAGTCCCAATACCTAGTAAGAAAATCATCATCATCATCTCTTGGCTTGTTGGATCCTCTTCTTTCTTCTATTTTCTTGCCACGCTAACATGGTACCATGACAGTTAATCACAAATCATCACCATTGTATCCATCCTACGTCCACAATCCATTAGCATAATACATATCATATCATATCATATGGGAAACACTGATCATCTCACATGCATTGTGTTTCATCATTGCATAATATGGATTGGTTATTCTAAGCATCTCATGAATCATACATTTGCATTCATTGCATAAGCATAGAAGAATCATCACATAGGCATATACATCATCAAAGTATACATTGCATCATCATGTATACATCATAAGATCATTTGCATCCATTACATAAACATCACATGTGCATAATATCATGTCATAAACATCTTCATTAAATGCATCATCACATATGCATTATTAAACTCATATTATAGACATCATCAAGGTATTCATTGAATCTTAATAGCATTCATATGCATCTATTACATGATCACATACATATCATCCATTTACATCATCATTAAATGCGTCATCACATAAACATCACCATTGTGCATCATCACATCATATCATGTGCAACATCATACATAAATACATCACCATATCATACATAAGAAACATATTGAAAAAGAAAGAGACTATGACATTGCATCTCATACATTCCATCATCATCATTAGGTGCATAATATAGATTTGTTAGTCTAAGCAATCACATATCATAACATTGGCATCATCCATAAATCATCATCAAAAAGTGCATAATAAAATATACTAAAAAAGGAAATTCATCCATAAAACATTGCATCACATCATAACATCATATGGAAACATACATCGCATTGCATCACATAGAATAAAAAGCATACATACATCACATAAGATGGAATCATTTCATCACATATAGAAGCATCGCATATAGGAAATTAAATACATCCATCCATCATGCATAAATAAAATAAGGACACATCATATATCAGATCAAATCACCTCATATCATATATCATCAAAATAATAATACACTATCATGGTACAAAAATTGGGATCAAGTGTGTATATCAATCAATATGGAACAATCTCCCACGGGGCTATGAAAAATGAGCCTATGGATCTCAAAAATAATATTGTCTCTGATCAAAATGTGAGGCTAGCCCAGTTGGCTACTCCCCTTGCCCGACTGTCTCTTGTGCTAATCCTACCTCTGGCCTATCTGATGGGAGAAGTCTAGTACACGGGCAGCTCGTGGCACCCACTAATGGCAATGAACTCTATAATACTGTGCCTCTTGTTCCACATCATGATACAACTTGGAAAAAATGGTCCTACCCTATGTGGCCTCTAGCTACTGACGATAGCGAGTCTCCTATGCCAATGATAACTTGATGGCCTGTCTCTATTGGATTGTCTAGTCCTACTCTACACAGGCTTGATCTCACTCTGTCATCAAAGTGGAAACCTGTGCCTAAAAGTTTAAAATCTTCCCATCCCTCAGATTATGTTATGGAGGTGATTGGATTGGTGGCTAGCCCTAATGACCATCTCTCAAAGGGGTTTGTTGCCTAAACTGGTCCTAATGACCATCCTTGGGTTGATCCTATTTCCCATCTCTAGGGGCATCCCTCTGGACCCTATCCTCTATTTCTTTAGCTATCACAGAGGTGTGCCACATCCTCCTCTGCCTCCTCGGCCCCACCCTTGCCCTGCGGCTTGGCCTATAGGTCTCCTCTGTAGAAAAATGGCATTAGGTACTATCAATCTCACCGGTGGATGAAACTAATCTCTGTAGGCCTGTGTCATCCCTGGGTCTACCTATCCCTGATCACAAGGCCATGGCCTAGCCATCAACTATCAGAAAGAATCAATGGCCTCTTGGGCTAGAATCGTGTGGCCCTAAGTGGTCTCCCTCATAGTACATATGAAGATGGCCACTTACTGGTCATCAAGATGATCCTAAGCATCCCCAAACTATCTAGCCACATGGTGTGTCATATATTGCTCTATCATAGTATACTCTTGGCCCTACATCAAACGGTCTTGCCTAGCAAAGAATAAATATTGTACATCATCGTACCATGCCAGCATCCCAAGATAGGGCCTCCATGTGAAAACCGTCATCTCATCGATGACCCACCTCTAGTGTCGAATACCTACTGCTCGAGTGTGTGTAAAGGTTAGTGCAACCCTATATATCTAGATGGCTGGGTCATCCGGCTCCATGTCGACTGGTACAACCCATGGACGGAGCACTATAATGTACTCCCAGGCTCAAAAACTACAGTAGTGTGACCCCTGATCTGATGGCATGACTATTAGAATAGGTGAACTCATGAAGATCATGGTAGAGTGAGGCCAGCATTATTGGGCCCCAGCCAAGGTACTCCCTTCGTCGAAGCATTTGCTCCCAAGCAAGACCCCATTTTGGGCTAAAATATCGGCCTTGTCGATCTGGTACCACAAGTCTTGAAATAATGGTGGCCACTATCAATCTGAAGGATGATACCTAACCTCTATTCCACTCAAGCTCAATTTATCCCTTTGAAAAGATGATCTCATCTAAACCCATGATATCATAGCAGACATCCCTACCGAAATCCACATCATAGATAACTCTCTCTCCCTAGATAGGTAATCACAAAATGTGCCACATGTCCTCCAGGGTCATTGTGGCCTTGCCTGTAGGAAAGTGGAATAAAGATGTCTCGTTGTGCTAGCGCTCTACCAATGTTTTCATCATGCCCAGGTGCATCCTAATGACTAGGGAATATGCAACGTACCATAATCCGCTCACCCCTAGGTACTCCTACAACAACTCATGCAAAGGGGGGTCCTGAGTCAATCTGCTCAAAATGGACAATTTATGCTCTCGTGAGTGGACTGGCTCCATGTCCTCCTTCATCAAGAAAGCCACCACATCAAGTTTCATAAAAATTTGAGATCCTATTTGAAGTTTTCACAACTAAAACAACAAATGCATTGCTATTTACATATGTGTCACTATTTGTAACTCCTAAACTCCACCACTGGAAGCCAAAAAGTTCCAAACTTCATTGTTGCAGCTCAATTTGAAAGTGACCTAGTTTATACCCTAGACCTAAAGTCCAGACATGATCGCCATGACATTGTTTGCAAGTGCAATGGACTTTGAGACATCAACTTTAATTTCTAAACTTCATCGTCATGGAACAACTCACATCAGTGGGGAAGTTCAGGCCCACAGAGGGCCAATTTAAGCTTTTCAGTGGCACTAAATTGCACCGCTTGACTTCATTGACCCTTAGAGCCTAATAAATGCACTCAAAAAATGAAAAATGAAGTCAAGGCAAGATGACTTACCTCTGGTCCTATGTTGGGAAATGTCTGGTACACTCGCACGCACTCTGAAATGTGTCATGGAAGCACGCATTACACCATCTCGATTAGTCTTCAAAGCTCAAATCGTAGGAATTTCTAAAGGCTAGGTTGCAAATGAATTGGAAGTGGTCCCTCAAGACCTATTTAAGCCTAAAAGTTAGGTTTTTTGACCCTGTTTAGCCGTCCAACTAGGGTTTTAGACCCCCAAGCTTGTTTTCACTCAACCGAGGGCCGCTTTGCATCATTTTTTTTGTACCTTTTTGGCATCCCAGAGCCTTTTTGGACTCATCAGGCACCTTGTCCTCTTTTTTCATGAGATCACCCAAAAATTCAAGTTTTTCTTCGATCTCTTGAGGGGTTAATATATCAACATATTTCTTCTCGTCGGGGTAGCAATGGGGCATTTCAAAAATTGAGAAATTTTTTGAATTTTGATCACAATAGTTTATTCTTTGAACTAATGCATCGGGTTCATTGCTTCAAAGAGGGGGAAAATGTAGACACGAAAAATGTACTGATTAATCCTGTGCACTTGATCCTGATTACTAACACTGCTTCATCCTTAATCATCTCCTTTGCTAGTCATTTAATTGAATAATCTTTATTTGATTAAATTCATCACATTTCATCCCTTAATTAAATAAATCAATTTTATCTAGCTAAGTCAACATCTCCTATTAATTAAATAAATCAATTTTATTGAATTTATCCTATAGTTTCTATTTAATTAAATAATTTATTTTATATGATTAAATATCTAAAGTCATTCTATTAAATTAAATAAATTAATCTTTATTTGATTAAATCTAACACCATCTCTCTTTAATTAAATAAACTAAAATCTTATTTAATTAAATCTTAAATCATATTCCTCTCATTTTGACTTAAATAAATCCAAAAATCTAAGTCAAAATGGTCAAATAAACTAAATCTCCTTTAAAAATTAATCAAATCTTGATTAATCTTAATCTTAATCACCTAAATCCTCTAGCTTTTGTAAGTTGCTTGTGAAAATTATTTTGAATCATTTATTAAATCTTCAATTACTTTCAAAAAGGCATCAATGTTGGAATATTCTACAAATTTGAAAAATCCCTCCAAAAGGGTTTGTACATCCAAAAAGGTATTTAACCCTCTTACATTTACTTTTTCCTTGAGCCAAGTGGCATTGACTTCATTTTCTCCTCCCTCCAACATGCCATTTCATCAATTTTGAAATTCCACCTAATTGCATTTAATTCTACAATGACCAAAATGTGATCCACCTTTGTCCACTCACATGTTGACAAGTGGCACTTGGTCATTGGTTGGTGTTTGATCCCACATTCATCCCTTTTTCCTCATTCCCCATCACTCTCATCTATAAATAAGAGGCTCTCATTCATATTTTGGATCCACAACTTCATGCAAAGTCATAATCTTTAGATTTTGAATTTGCTCATCCATTATTCATCCATTTTCAAGTTTCATAGCTAGGTTGTGCAAGAATTTCTCCAAGGAAGCATCAATTCTACATCAAGTCATCACAAATCTTACAAGGGATTGGGAAAGGGCCATTTTCCACATCAAAATGGCACCAATTCCCCCATGGGATTAATATTTTTCTTGCATTAGATAGGATTTGATTTTTTTCAGTTATATTCTGCATTTCCATTTCTTATTTTGCGCATTGCAAATGAATTCCATGGATAATCTTGTAACTTGCATAATGGACTAATTTGGTGTTTGTTCTTTGTGTTTGTGCAGGTATAGGATCGAGGTTCATAGCAATCTAGCAACAAGAAATTTTTCTTGAAGGACTTGAAATAGAATGTCATTCCTACCATCTAAAGACTCGCCCTAGCACAAAATGTTTGTATCAAACTACACAATCTTGGGAGGCTTGCAAGGATCAAGAAAGGATACTAGTTGATAAAATAATCCTTTCTAAGGATGATTTTATCATGTTTCTAGAGGTTGCTTCAATGGCTAAAGAGGTTGCACCAAATAGTAATAAGGATTCGAAGGAAACT
>VDFB02316281.1:0-16393 GCA_007258455.2 Sequoia sempervirens
TTTGTTTGGCAGCCATGCCTGGGTTTTGAAGCTCATGGCGTTTTCTTTAGATCTCCCATAGAAAAGTGGTAGACATTATTTTTCCATTCAAAGGATGGCATCAGGAGGTCGTCGGTTGGTGTTCCATACAAGCATGGAATATTGTCCCCGCAACTATAGAATTCATGTTGCAGTCTGGCCATGGGAGTTTCCTTTCTTAGGATGCATTGAAAAAGAACACCTACAACAATCATTCAAGGTAAATTGCCCATCAATCCTTAGTTGTAATATGAATCAATGAAATTATCACTGCTCAAAGGATCGTCAAGCTATTTGTACATAGATTTGAGCAGGCATCACTTTGAGTTTACCAAGAAAGAAATAGACAATTTTAAGAAGAAATATCATGCTCTTTCTTTTATCCTGTCACATGATTGTCTTCGAGGTCTGCAAGTGAGCATTCCTCCACTAGTTCACCATGCAAACAGGGTCAATCTTTAGGTTCTCGATATCAATATAACAATTCATTCTCAAGCACAAGCAACAAGTCAAGTGCAAATGATAGCCTGTGAGGGTTAGGGTGAAAATTCAGTGAATTTAGCTCATAGGGATGATTAGTATGTAATGGTTGCAATGTCTATTTTTGAATATACTACAAATATATCAGTATATATGATAGTGTTAGATAGGGTGGCAGGGTTTGAAATGTATGGATTTGGGTAGCAATAAGCTTGTATATGGGATAAAGCAAATTTTGTATAATTTTGGGCAGTTGGGTTGATCAAGTCTCTTATATATGTTTCTTCATCCATATAGTTGTTATACTCTATGTAATTATCTATTATAGTATATTAACATAATTACAAGCATCCTACCTTTTTCTCAAAAAAAAAAATGATTATAACATAAAATGAAATGTCATGAGTTGTTATAGTATGAGGCAATGAAATTTTAATGCTACATGGATGATTTCTATGTTTTGTATTTTCTCATGCAAATATATGTGGTGTAATATGATGGTGATACTTACTATAATGCTTCCAAACATTATCATGTATGCAGGATATTTTTGTGTGTCACATGACTCTGTCAAGATGCAAATAGAAGAAATGTTAGCGCGGAAGAGATGAATGTTAGCATCGAAAAAAGGCAAGGAAGAAGGATTGTTAGATGGGAAATGACAAAGGATAGAATTTCATGCTTTTATATTTTTCATCATGAGGCATCAAAATTATCGCAAATGGAGCACAAACACCATGGTATGACATAGACCAAGGTGTGCAGGTGACCATCTGTGAGAGACACATAGTCAAAAGACAAATCCAAAAGATAAGGAATGCCTCGATGCATACAAAGGACCCAATTATCCCAGTCTTTTTGTTAGGAAAAACCACAGACAACAAGCAAAGGAAAGAGGTCATGATTCATCATCGCTCCTCTAAATCCTTTGATAGGACATCCTCGAGGTAGCTAGTAATATGACCCAAAACCAATAAAAAAGATAAGACAAAATCAAACCAATAAAGTTTTTTCCAGAGAGATAGTGTTTGCCAATAGTATTGATAAGATTGATTGATTAGGTTGATTAAGTTGACCATGATGATCGAGATGACCAATTGATTGATTGTTTGACTAAAATTGATTGATAAGTTGACAAAGGTTGATTAACTAATTTGATTGATTATGCCTGGTTTCAGGAAAGACGCATCTTGTATAAGGCAAGATTAATTGACCAAAGTGACAAGATTGATTGATTTGATAAAGTGTAATTGATATGATTGAGTGATGTGATGATGCCTAATTTCAGGAAAGACATATCCTGTTTAAGGCATGAAACAAATCTGATAAAGTTGACCAATCAACCATTGTGGATAAAGCACATAGCTGCAAGAAAGACATATCATGTTGAAGGTGAAAGACAAGATTGACCAAAGACATTGTCTAATCTCAGGAAGGACGTATCCTGATAAAAGACAAGTGATAATACTGAATGAGACAAATGACATAATGTCCCATGCCAATATAAGACCAACTGATGATAAGGTAATTGATTGATTGAATATTGATTGAAGATTTAAGATTTGTTGGATATGTTTGTCTGTTGAGGCGTGATTTGGTTTGAATGATGATTGCTTGTGGACAAATAATAGAACTAGACTTGAAAAAACCTAAAGGACTAACCTAGGGCCTCATGGGCTCATCGATCGATGGCCTTTCCTATGTTAAACATGTGGAGACCTTGTAGTTCGACATGACTTGACCTTGTTTCAAAAGACTGAGTCATGATTTTATTTGGGAAAACTAAAAAGCACTAACCTAATGTCTCAAGGGCCCATTGAAGATGAGTCTTGCCTACGTAGCGAATTCACAAAGACAATGTAGTTCGACCACTCTAATATAGACTGACTCAGACTTAGACTCAGTTTTTGGATTTTTATGATGTTTTTTTATGTTTTTGTATTTTGAAGGGTTTCTATTTTTTTTTGGATTTTGAAGGTTTTCTGATTTTTTTTGGATATTGATGTTTTATGATTTTTTTGGATTTTGATGTTTTATGATTTTTTTGGATTTTGATGTTTTATGATCTTTTTTGGATTTTGAAGGTTTTATGATTTTTTTGGATTTTAAAGGTTTTCTATTTTTTTTGGATTTTGATGTTTTATGATTTTTTTGGATTTTGAAGGTTTTCAAAAGGCTGATACCATGTGTAGGATCCCATAAAGGCGTATGTCCCCAGTCAAGTACATGACCATTTTTTTTGGATTTTGATGTTTTATGATTGCCCCCAATCAGGTACATGACCAATTCATTATGCGTGATGGGAAGTAGCAGACGAGGGAAAATGATGATCATGCAAGTGAAGGATACTAAATGTCGATAGTTCTCATGCTATGGAAAGGATGACAACGCCTTATTATGGACAAAGAATATGTGCAAATAAATGAGCAGAGGTGGAAGACCAGGTGGAGTGACAGTAGACAGAGGAGCATAGACTAACTACACATGGCGCCTATTTGCCAAGTTTCCACCATGGTACTTATCCAAAGCGCCACCGAAGTGGTTTTCACTTTTGGACGAATTATTTATCTTCACTATTTTTTTGATTTTTTGAATTTTTGTATTTTTTTTTGTCACCAAGATGCCTATTTGCGAGGTTTTCATCAAGGTGACCATTTTCTTTTTCTTTTTTCTTTTTTTGTATTTTTGAATGTTTGATGGGATACTTTGAGAATTAAGTGTAGTACTTGAGAAGGTGCATGCTATTGATTGGATTCATACAATGTTTCACCTTTAGGAGTAGAGAGCTAATAAGTATTGAATCCATATGTTGTTGTGATGATATAAGTACCCAACCAATTAGGTTCAAAAAATTTGGGCTTTTCTTAATCTATCTGATTCTTCGGGTTCTCTTTTAGGACTAAGTTGAACTAATGCTAAAACTTCTAGGTTGGACCTTATTGTAGTTGCATCGAAGAGGTTTTGATATGCTTGTAAATGTGTCAAAGCATTCTATCTCTTTGCATCCAATAACTCTAGCTCATGTAGATGGGATACACAATATTCTTCTTGATCAATCGATCCTTCCATAGATACTCTTAGGGATAGTAACTCAACCTCAATAGGAAGTATTTCTTTAGATCCAAAGACAGGGGAATATGGAGTGGCTCTTGTAGGGATGTGGACACTAGTATGGTAGGTCCATAAAGCAAGATTGAGTTGGAGGTGTCAGTCATGCCTGGGGTCATTGATAGTCTTCTTTAAGATTTTAAGGATAGTCTTATTAGATGCCTCAACTTGGCCATTACCTTGGGGGTAATAAGGGGTAGCAAAGTGGTGTTGGATATAAAAATATTCACAAAGTTCATGGACATCTTGATTCTTAAAAGGGTGACCATTGTCTATAATGATGGACTACGGGATACCATAGCAACATATAATGTAGTTCATGATAAATTTGGCTATTTACTATCTAGTAATGTAGGTCATTGGGATGGCTTCAATCCACTTGGTGAAGTATTTTGTAGCAACAAGGATAAAAATATGTCCATTTGCATAAGTGGGATGGATCTTTCCTATGAGGTTGAGTCCCCATTAAGAGAATGGTCATGGTGATGTAAGCAGCTGCAATTCCTGAGCTGACATGTATAATATGTCCATGAATCTGACACTAGTGACATCTCTTCACAAAGTGATAAGCATCATGCTCTATCATAGGCCAATAATATCCCGTCCTCATGAGCTTTTTAGCTAAGGTAGGACTAGCAAAGTGAGCTCCACATATACCATGATGAACCTCTTGTAAGGCTACTCATGCTTCATTTGAGTCAAGACATTGGAGGAGGGTGCTATCTAGACACGGCAGTAAAGGATATCTTTGATGATGGCATATTTGGAAGCTTGTCGGATAAAAGCTTTGTGTTGGTTGGGGGACAAGTTGGGAGGGATAATTTGGTCATGCAAAGAGTTGTAAATGTCTCTATACTAGGGAGATTTGAGACCAGCTAGTTCACACACAAGTTCAATTTTGGGGACATCAAATGCAGGGACCAATAGTTGTTCCACCAAAAACTCATATTGTGAGGCATTGTTAGGAATGTCCAAGAGAGATCCAATGGTTTCCATCACATCAACTTCTTTGTTATGGATTCTCGGTATCTACTCAAAATAATAACATCAAAGTACAGTCTAAAACTATCAACCATGTGCTTATAGGGCATCAGCTTCTCATCCTTGGTATCATAATCATCATTAACTTCCTTGATCACTAACTATGAATCACCATAGACTTGAAGATCCTTGATTTTCCATTTTATTGCCATTCAGAGTCCCGTTAATAACACTTCATACTCAACTATGTTTTTAGTGCACGGAAATTCATTTCAAAATGATTTAGGAATGGAATCCCCTTGGGGTGTGATGAATAAGATGCCAGCTCTTGAACCATGACTTGTGTAGGACTCGTTGAAGTACAGTTTCCACGTTGTTGGTGTTTCTATGACAAAGATTGATTCATCTGGAATGTTGGATATCAAAGGATGGTCTACCTTTACTAGTGTATCTACGAGTTGATCAACGATTTGTCCTTTTATTGCTTTTTGATCAACATACTCAATGTCATGCTCACTGAAGATCATAACCCACTTAACTAATCTTCTTGTCAGAGTTGCTTTGCTGAGAATATATTTTAGAGGATCAATCTTGGCTATCAATTTTGTCTTTTGATTTAGCATAGAATGTCTCAATTTTTGGGCTATGAATACAACTTCTAGGCATGCTCATTCAATAGGGTTATAGTTTAACTCATATTCGACCAAAGTGCGACTTATGTGGTAGATTGCTCATTCTTTACCATTATTATCATTTTGTGCTAATAGTGCCCCTAGTGTTGATGTAGTTGAACTGTCATGTGCAATATCAAATGTCTTTCATCAATTGGTGGCATAAGAACTAGCAGAGTCAATAGATAATTCTTTATTTGATCAAATGCTTCTTGAAATTTTTCTATCCAATTGAAGGGGATCCCTTTTCATAACAAGTGTTGAAA
The DNA here is from genome assembly GCA_007258455.2 of Sequoia sempervirens. Classification (NCBI taxonomy): domain Eukaryota; kingdom Viridiplantae; phylum Streptophyta; class Pinopsida; order Cupressales; family Cupressaceae; genus Sequoia; species Sequoia sempervirens. The sequence continues at coordinate 5,525 of VDFB02316281.1, forward strand.
CAAGTGGATCTTGTCTACTAGCTGAGAAATGAACCTACAAATTGATCCTAATATTCCTTGTAGAGTCCTTAATTGAATGATGTTGGTTGGTGGTGGCATGTCCAAGATAGCTTTGACTTTGGTACAATCAACCTCTATTCCCCTATGGGAGACAATATATCTTAGAAGTTTTCTTGATTGGACCCCGAAAACACATTTCTTTGGATTTAACCTGAGTTTGTACTTTTCAAGTCGTGTGAAAATATTGTCCAAGACTGCTAGGTGACCACTTCATTCTATAGATTTTGAGAGAAGGTCATCAACATAATCCTCCATAAGTACATGTATATAATCATGAAAAATGGTAGTCATGGCTCTCTGATATGTAGCTCTAGCATTTTTAAGTCCAAATAGCATAACGTTCCAATAGAATGTTCCCCAAGTGCATGTGAAGTCTATCTTTGGTTAATCTTCAAGAGCAAATCTTATCTAGTTGTAGCTCAATAATTTGTCCATAAGTGATAGCATTTCATATCTAGCAGTAAGGTCCCCTATGATGTCAATATTTGGTAAGTGGAAATCATCTTTAGCACAAGCTTTGTTAAGATCCCTAAAATCCGTGCATACTCTGATTTGCCCATTTGGTTTTGTGACAAGAACAAGGTTTGATATCCAATCTGTATAATCAATAGAGTGTATGAATTATCCAACATCCAAAAGTTTCTTTAGTTTAACCTTGACCAGGAGTGCAATTTGCGGACTTAGCTTCTATTTATATGGTTTAACATTTGGTAACAATGGTAGGTGATGTAAAACAAGTTCGAGATCCAATCTAGGCATATCAGCATATGACCATGCAAAATTAACTTGTCTCTCTAAAAATAATAATATAAACTCAAGTTTTTCCTTGGTGGTCAAAGATGTTGCTAGTTGTATGATTCTAGAATTGTCTCGTGTCCCAATGTTCACTTCTTTTGTTTCCTCTATAAGCAATGGCAATCTCTCTCGATCTATAGGGAGACCATCTAGTCCTCCATCCTTAGGCACCTCAGAGATGTTTTTACCTTTGGATACGTCCTTTATTTTTACTTTTTCACAGTTAGCAGGGGCCTTTCGGTTTTCACCTAGAGACCTATTATTTTTTATTTTTTTCATTTTCACTTTTGCGACTAGAGGATAGGACAACCTCACCAAAGTATGTTGCACAATTGAGTTCTATGAAAAATCCAACCTTATGATCTCCACTCGGTATTCCTTCACGAAGTCCCATAAACTTAGCAATTGCTTCGTCATTCTCGAATGTATCTAAACTTGGTGGTTATTGTTGATACCAATCTATAAGTTTTCATCTACGAGGGGTAAGCCATCATCAGTATTGTCAAGGGTCATGATGTAGGCAAATAAGGTAAAGATGGAAGTAGAGTCATCGGGTTCCCAAAAGGTTTCAATCCAAGCTCCCATTTGTAAGGAGATCTTTTGGTGGGATTTTGATGGGTTTTGCGAGGAACCAATCATAAGCCTTTGATTGAATTTTGATTCAAGGGTAGGCTCACTAGGTTTTCTAAACATTTCATCAAGGTCAAGGTCGGTAGTGGAGGATAAAGAATCACATTCATACTCATTGGAATCGGCATCAAAGTTGTAAGATTCCTCAGATGTCTCGATCTCATCTGAAGCATCAACGACCTCAATCAAGGTCAACATAGTACTCAGAGGAATCGGATCTAGTGGAACATACCCTAAACCAACATATGTTGGTAATTTAGGAGGTAGTAAAGGATCTGATATCCCATTTTTGTTTAAACCAAGGTTGTTGTGTCCATCATATCCTTGTTACTTTATTAAAAGGAACCCTTTTGAATATCACAAATGAGCTATTAACTTTCATATGCACCAAAGATTGAATAGAGTTTCATAGAATAACATTGGAGATTGTTGGTTTGCTTGTAGAGCTTTAAAATTGCCTAGAGAAGTGCTGGAGAATGTAAAAATCAAGAATGATAGAAATAGAGATTAAAAAATTGGAAACAATGAAAGGCACAAGGGTTGAATAATGATGGAATATGTTAAGAGCTGTTACCTTTTGAAGTGCCAATCATGACAGCGAGAATGTCAACTCAAAACACCATTGGGGTTATAGATTTTCGTGGGATGTTAGCACATCAAGTGGGTTTCCATGCCAAGCACTCCCATTCAGACAATTCAAACTCATAAAACATCTGAAAGGTTATAAACATCATAAGGATCATAGAAAATATAACAGAAAGGTTCTAACATCTTGGCATTAGGACAATTCAAACTAACAAAAGGGTATTAAATTTTGGATGTTAAAGATAGGTCATTGGATCACCCACATTCACAGTTGCAAGTCTAACTCCATTTTGTACGAAGTAGAAGCATACCCACTCACGAAAAAAGCACAATAAAAACAAAACCCAATATCAACACTACCCAATTAATATACATTTTTGTGAGGGTCATTAAAAGCTTCCACAAATGCCATCCATGTATTTTGTTCTCCGGTGTAATAGGTATTACCTATCTAAAACAAGAACTGTGAGCTAGCTGGAGTCCCTGGCTAAAGCAATTTTGGATGTTCTTGTTACTGGAGATAAGGTTGGAATTGTTTTTGGTTAAGTCTTTATCAAGTGTTAAGATAAGCTTAGAATTGTTTCAAAACACAAGAGAACCACGTTTAGTTACAAGGTCAATGATTTAGCAACCTTGTTACCATGAGCAACAAGTTATAAGTGTTGATAGATAATTTATTAATATTTTTATCATGATTAGAGATCAACAAGGAAAGATGAATTTTCATAAATTATGGTTCATTGATAATTTTAGGTGAACATATCAAATTTAGACAAAAGACACTGATTAGAGATCAACGAGAAAAGATGAATAATAACCTATATTATCCTGCAACCAACTGTATAAAAGACACCAAAACAAAACTAATATAACACCGAACTGTAGGATATTTGTTTCTTTCTGTATCTGTAAATAATGGACAAAAAGATACAATTTTTATTTTTTAAAATTATATTGAACAAAAGAACACAAAAATTAACATTTCAAATATACCAAAATTATTCATAACAAGCTTTAAACAACTAGTTTGCACAGACTTATAGATTCTTGATATTATAATAAGCAACTCTAAAACATTGCTTGAGCAAACACACTACAACTCAGCAATAAATAATTTCTCATCTTTAGTCCAAAAAATCTTTAAACTTCTTGTTTGTTGTAAGTTTTGATAAACCATAATTGTTGATCAAGTTGCCAGATTGCACTTGGATGATGAGAAAATCTATCTCTGAAGATCGAACATGAAAGATAGGCCGATTTTTTGGTATCAGAGCAAGTTCAAGTAGCTCTTGATGAATGAGAACATCCTCTTCCCTCTCTGGATTCACATCCATTGTATACTTGCAATTCAGACGAATAAAAATAGAACAGAATTGTATACATGAAAATTGACCAATATAACAATAATACAATTAAAATGGTACGTTCATAAAAATCATTAGGCATCCATGTATATAAAATAAGACAACTGCAAAAGGATAAAATGTATAATTTATTAAAAAAAATCCAAAATAGTATGTCTTACAATCTATATTGCAAACTCACCTGGAAATTACCTCTCCTTCAGCTTCTTTGATGAGATCTCAAAAGAAAAAAACCAGAGAGCTTGGTAAAACATCCAAATGGTGAATAGCAAATAGAGAATATGTAGTGAGTTTGTCACTAAAAGGAAAAGGGAGATGCTGAAGATTTAATGTTAGATAAAGAAATGTCCAATTTCATCTTGTCATCCAACATCAAAGATCACGGTTTCTTTCTTTTGTAGCATATAATGGTAAATCACAATTGGTTGATCATTTGCATGAGCGCACGGAATGGCCTTCAACATTTTAATAACATCCAAATTCCATACAGTAGTCAAAGCTGCAACATGCCAGTAATCTATTAGGAGATCCATATATTAACCTGCAAAGTTTTAAAAAAATATTTTTTAGCACAATGACATACAATTAAATCTTCTGTTATCAACTACAGATTTAACATTAGCTTTGAGTGTTTATGGTCGTCTCCTCTGTTATCCATGGATAGGTACAAAATTTTGTACAGGTTTCAAAACTGACAATCTATAGCCACCAATGGCTTAGAGTAAAGCTTATACTATGAAGTTTGCCTCCAAGCATTGCCTCATACATCACCATCAAAAGAAATGAAATCAAATAAGAGCAACTCCCCTCTAAAGCTAATAGCTAGCACATAGGGCCTTCAACAATAACAGAATAGAATTCTATCTAAACTCAATCATCACAAATCAACACAACATCAACACTTGGTCCACAAATCAACTCAACATCAACACTGGTGAATAATTGAAGATGCCTTATATGATGCTATTACCCGCCGCGCGCCCCTAGCCACCCTTCCCCCCCCACACCAATGAAGCTAATAGCGAGCATAAAAGACCACCTAAAATTAACTAAACTTGACAATCACATATCAACTGAATCTCAACTCTTAGTGGATTTTTGAATGGCTTCTATGATACCATTACAAAAGCATTTTTTGACAAGAATTGGCCCCAAAGCCTGTATGCAAATCCTCCTTATTAAAGTTTGGCATTGCATCACAAATACAATAGATATAAGAAAAATTACTTCTGAACTTGAAAACAGAGAATTGTTTTCATCATCAAACCCAACGAGAAAAAATTCCATAATCTCACATCACTATTGTTTTGCTTTTATTAAAAAATGGGATAAGATATTACAAGAAAAATTTCATACACAATTGGAACAATTTCATTGGTATTGATGGCTCTTGGAAGCTAAGAATCACGACTTCAATTCTGATGTGATGACATCACTTGCACATATCTAGAAATTCTAGAAATGGGCTTCTCTCGCACTGAGAATATTGAAGCCTTAAAATGATTAAGTTGTATCTCTTTCTAAACTAGTGAATAGCCATCAATGGGATTTGGTCAATTGTTAGAGACAAAAGATAAGATTCTGAATCAAATTCTAGTGAACACTAATGCAGGGGTTTTCTTGTGAAAAAAAAGTATTCAATAAAAGCAAATATATATAAATTGCATTGTTGTTTCTTTATAGAAAAAGAAAGTACGTGAAAATGAAAAGCAGTTTCCATGAAAAAATAGTCATAGGTATTAAGCATATAGCTATATTTTACATAAAAAACATAAGGAAATATGATCTGATGAATGTTACAAGGTGTTAGGTCTCCTATCAGAATTAAAAGAATAAAAGAAAGAAAACTTAACCAGAAGTATTGAGTATCACAAAAACCAAAGGCAAAAAAGAAAAAAAAACAATTAAGGCCTATCACACATCTTGGCAATATTGACATGAGGATCAACTAAAATATACTAATTAATGACATATAATCATTTTATTACCAAGAATATCACATGCAAGGACAAAATTTCTCAAGCAACCGTAGAAAAGGATTTATGTCTTGTTCTTTTTTCTATTTGCTGATTCAAAACTGATTTGAGAAGAGAAATTTTAACCAACAAACATATAGCCAGAGAATTTCACGTTAAATCTGCATTGGACACAAGCCCGTGCTAATCTTTAAGCAAGCAATAATCGACAAACTCAAAATTAATCTACATAGTAATCCTATTTGTGACTGTAAATTGTAAGTCGTACTACTAAGGACCTGCTTATGCCAATTCCTGGATATTAATCCAAATTATTTCTTCTTTCAAAATGCAATGCAGAACTATCAACCCAATATTGCCAGAGGCGAGGAGGATATTGTACCCCAAAGCCCACCTCCAGATTTGTAAATTAAGCAATTATGGAATGAAAGCTAACTACCTCTCCCAAAAAATTATAAGCACATATCAATATGCAGGGGTGATCCTCTGCTTAAATGTTGGCTTGATCCATTATCTTTTGGTGGATGTTCATAGCTTGTTCCAGAGCTCTTAACTTGGCACAAGACACGTGAACTGTTTGACAAAATGCCCCAAAGAGATTGAATCTCATGGAATGTTATGATTGCAGGATATGCACAAAATGGGTTTGCTACCATTCTGACAATGTCTAAAAGATAGCAGCAACACTTGCATAAATCAGAAAGAAAAGCAAGGAGCGCTCAAACAGAGACTCTACACTTATTTTTCAAATCACATGGCAACACTTAAACGGTAGAAAAACCATAAAGATCAGATCTAGTAAAAAGTTGTAACTGAATACCATCATTTTTCCCACTGTTTTTTGTGTTTCTGCATCTATGCCAAGAAGCTTGCTATTCTCAGGCTCTACTTTCTGAGTATTGTTTACAGCTTCACCTTTCACAACATAGTTCTACCAATCCATTTCATTCTACTTTGTCTATAATGGACTCAAAGCACTGTATCAAGAATGAACCAAGAAGCATTGGGAGATCAATTAGCAACTGAAAAAAGGGAGACAAATAGAAATCTAGGTTGAAGAGGGGGCCTAAAGTCATCTGTCCCTTACTACAAAATGTGGAAGCAATATACTACCACACACCCCATTGCAGGTCCATGTGCCCTTCCTAGAAAAACCACAAAGCACATGATTAAATTAGTGTTGTGTTGCAAGAAATGTAAAAGTAACACAGTTCATTGAAAATCTACATCCTATCTTCAGACAAACAATTGCATTTTGTGCAACTAAGTGCATCAGAAGTGTCATCATCAAAGAGCACAGACACACACATCAGAATCTGATAAGTAGCAAGAAAGGAATCATAAGAAAGCAAGATCACTTCTCACTCCTAAAACCCCAACTTCCATGAAATGAATCACTAAATCAACAACTGCTTAGTATAAGCCAATGACGAACATATCTTTCACCCAAGCAAAGTAATGCACATTAGAAAAGAGCTTTAACAAAGAAAGCGGATAAAAACTTCCAATGAAAAATATGCAACGAATTCCAAATTCCAGCAAAGAGAAAAAATGCAAGATACAAACTATAATATTTAGAAGACCATATTCTTTGTTGCAATAAGATTACAAGCATTTATAGTTAACTTAAAAATAGGGCATTGTTCCAATTCAAAGCACAAATCATTATCACTGTACCATATGCTATAGCAACCACTACAGCATGAATAAAACAGACATTCTATAACAATCATACCAGAGCTTGTCTATAATGTAAAGGGAGAATGGTCATCAAATACAACGAGCCTATAAAACTGGTTATCATGCAAAAAAATACACATATACATCCTAGGTGATGTGTGCATCCTTTGTTTTCTTGAGTAACCTGCATGATACAGTGTCCACATATCAAGAACAACTATATACCATCAAACCCATGTCAAAAAATGGATAATATTATCAAAAATTAACTACAATTACATATTCAATCTAAAACCAATAATAAATGTGCTTCATCTTGTTAGGGTTTTTCACCGGTATGTCAAAACATTTTTCCTAGTTCGCCTGATTTCTTGATGTCTCCTCCCGTGTAACGTACTACCATAGAGCTCATCATCAACTGCTTGTTCTTGTATTGCTCAGGGCGTCTTGAGATATAGAGGCCATTACTGAGCTAGTGAGATAAAACCCTAAGACTGTTGTTCGATGCCATTGATATATTGCTCTCGTACAGATCTTTATTGTATGTCTTTTTCGGTGTTTTCTGAAATATGTTGCATGGCAGAAACCGTGCTTTATTCTAGCATGCATGAAATGCAAAATGTGGAGGCACAGACAAGGCACGTGAACTGGAATTCATGGAGGATCAAGAAACCCTAGCGGGACTTATTTTCCCTAAATTCTGTGTACACTCTATGGAGGAAGAGAACAGATACATTTGACCCTGAGTTTTGTGGGCTTTCCAAAAGGAGGTTATATGTGCTCTAATTGCAGGTGGACGATGTTTTCAAAGAATAGAACATGATTGACATATATGTTCTCATTCAAGGGTTTTGCAGTGATGTGATCAAGAAAACGTCGTTTATTGAAAAGCAAACGTAAGAACTCTTCTAATAACTCTTTCTGCTCACTTTTCTTTCTCAGCTTTTAGGAAGATATAAATGAATAGCTTTGAAACAGAAATTTTGTACTGAATTGGTATTGTTTGATAACCTTTTAGGTCCTACCTCAATAGCCCGAGAGAAGCAATAGCAAGTCTCTGTTTGATTGCACAAAGATGTGCAGAATTGCCTAAGCTGCATCAAATTCGGTATATTTTCAGTTCAAAATATGAAACAGAATTTACTACGGCTTTACCCAAAGTTCAATTTGATCATGGGATTAGCAAGGAGGTAGGGAATTTATTTGCCATTATACTCTGGCTATATAATTTACAACAATTCCTCCTGAGCAGTCCCAAATACAATACTAATGGAATTTGGCATCTGAATCTTTCTTTTAGATGAGCATAAAATTGTCCGCTTGCAAAGTAAGTGGATATATGAAAGTGAATTTGATGAAAGAAATCGCTAATGAATATGGTATTGGATGGAAATTTGAAAATCTTCTGGTAAGTAATTCAGCCATCAAAGTCCCAAACCATGGCAAGCGACTTACCTCAAGATTCTAGACCTCAGGGGTTCTGTAAAGGGTGCCTTTGCACGTGCTTTGAGCGACTTCGGCCTACGAGAAGGAGGTGAATCAATTGCGTCGTTGAGGAAAATGTATAGAGTTTGCAGGTGCAACTGCCCTAGCAAACATATATGCAAAATATGGACGCTTAGACAAAGCACGTGAATTGTTTGATAAAATGCCTCAATGAAATGGGGCTCGTGGGCTGCAACGACTGCAGCTTATCACAAAATGGACTTGTATTTGTAAAAAACAGAAGACTTCAAATAAATGTTCAAAGTCCTCGTGGATTAACATCATTTCAAGATATGCCTTAACGAGCAGAGTTTGCAGGGAAAAAAAATTTACAGAACCCTGCCAAATCATAAATTGATTTTTTCCTAAACAAGACAAGCCAAAACCTATCCCCCCACAGCTGCTGCTTCAAATCAATTCATAGTAAACGATCAGTAGGTCTAAAAAAATAGCCATAGAAAAAAAACTACAGAACCAATGCCATTTTTTCACACGGAGACTATTGGTTTTAACTGTAAAGGTAGAATCTGGCCATGTGGGAGAGTGTAAGCCAACAGAGAAAGAAGAACATATGAGATGCATAAATACCTTGGAAGCCAAGTCTGTGAAGCCTCCTTTGTAAGAGGAAAAGCCAAGATCCAGCAGAATCCTAGAGTATAAAGATTTGAGATGTAATATGTTAGTACCTTCACAAGCAAGCAATAATACACGGCTGGGGCTCTCCCCAACGATTTGAAACCTGTTGCAACTACCCTAATGCATGGCTGCAAAATGTGCGAGCATTACAATGCCACGCACCCAGCTCCCTTACATGTGCCCTTTGCAGAGAGAAGAAACAAAACATTGATATAAAGATGCAAGTACTTTACCCTTTTTTCTGATTGGAGACGCTAATCAAAATTATTGTTGAAAAATCTAAACCCCAGGAAAATAGCCACCATCGAATAGGGAAGCAGATAAAAAGCTATTTAACCTGCAACAAAATAGAACGAAAAAGACAAACTTTGGTTAAGGTTGTATATAATCATTAACCCGGTTCCCAAGGCACAGATTAATGCATTTTTTGACAAGGCGAAAACATTAGTCTCCTGCTTCAGGCAGGGACTAACTAGAAAAGAAGCTGATTAATCAATGTGGTTGGTATCCATGTTTATCTAAAAGGATGTTCGATGAGATAACGAAGCCGTGACCATTGGTAGACCATCTTATATCTAGGTTGCGCATGCTACTGAAAACTCTCAAGTGAATTGGAATGGAATGATCTTGGTAAGGGCATTTGTCATGTCAAATCTAGAAACTGGATTTAGGGCACGTCCAACAACTACTTTTTCACTCGTTTGGATGAAACTTGAACACAACAGATTACACCATCTTGCATGAACCATTTTAGATAAATAAGAAAAGCCAAATTGAAAAGAAATGAATATGAAGATTAGCATGTCTCATCAATGCTACCCAATTTTAGGTGCTTGTGCAAACGCTGTGCAACAACATTAAAAGATTTCTATTGGTTACTACTTATCCGGCAATATTATTATCAAACACATTTGAAAGTCTACCTTCTTCCAATTTAAGTTTTTCCTTTTTGGAAATCGAAACTCAAATTTTGAGGCTTAACATGTCTCTATAGATGATCAACCTAACTTTGGGTCGACAAGGATCTCACAAAACAAGTCAATATTTTATAATCCCAGCAGCAAAAATGGAAGGGGAACACAATGATCTGAACTCCAAGATTTCCTATATAGCTAAGGATTTCAAAGTGTGACTATAATGGTTTTGAAAATGTTTTTTCTTTTTTTGGTTGGGTGCTCTCCCTTAAGAACATGCTCTGTTTTATATTGTTGTTTTTGTCTGCAGTTTAGTTATACCCTACTTCCTCATCCTCTGTCTAGTTACGAACCGTGGTTTGTAATTAGCCTCTTATAGACTGTTGTTGCCAACTGCTACTTTTTTATTCCTTGCTGATATTTCATGTGGACTATTTAGTTTGATCTGTTGCCAATATGAGCTTGAACGCCTGTGGATCAACACAATTGAAAAGGTTCATGCATTACTTCTAGAAGTCAGTCTAGCTACAAGTGCATGAAGGGAAATAAGGGAAATGAGGATCTAAAAGGAATTGTTATGTTAGATAAGTGAATTAGAAAATGTAACAACAGAAGAACTCATTCTTATTGATTATTCATTAATATATTATAAATTTATAGGAGAGAAAGACTCAACTGTCTTTCTATAAAATAGGTAAATAGTTGACAGTTAATTGAAGTTGTTTGATCACAATCTGAATTGAT